>CM076583.1:1172452870-1172526345 GCA_034641835.2 Pinus albicaulis
TTAATTTCAACGTTCTAGATCGAGTGCTAAGGTACTGTTAATTTTAACGTTCAAGATCAAGAGCCAAGGTACTGTTAATTTTAACATTAGCGCGTATTTTATAAATCAAATCATTGGCGCATATGTGAATGATGTGAACCCAAATTACGCAGGTATGGCACTACTACACTAAGGGTATTTTAAGAGATTTGTTTAAGACAAAAGAAATCTTTTATCTTAAAAAGTCACTTTTCATTTTAGTTATTTTATATTAAAATTTAATATCAATTGAATTGTCTTAAATATAAAATTTAAGACAAAAATAGTGTGAGACAAAAATAATTTGAGACAAAATATTATATTTAAGACAAAAGCAATTTGAGACAAAAATATTTAAGACAAAAACAATTTGAGACAAAAAGTTTAGGACAAAAAAATTTAAGACAAAAGTATTTCAAGACAAAATTTTATATTTAAGACAAAACGAATTTGAGACAAAAATATTTTAAGACAAAACTTTATATTTAAGACAAAAGCAGAGACAAATATATTTTAAGACAAAAGCAATTTGAGACAAAAATATTTTAAGACAAAATTTTAGATTTAAGACAAAAGCACTTTGAGACAAAAATATTTAAGACGGAACTTTATATTTAAGACCATGGCTACTTAAGACAATGACAATTAAGACGAAACCCATTTAGGATAGTTAGCAATTAAGACAAAATCATTAGCATTGGGAAGTTTGCATTGAAATATCCATGAGTAGATAGTGGATAAAATTATATTTTTTTATTTTTGAAAATCGATATTCAAACCACATGAAATTTAATCATGTCATATTTATTTCTTTTATATTATATTTTTCTTTTTTCATCAAACCACATTCTAAAAATTTAATAAATAAATAGATAAAAAAATATTATTTTTTGGTTGGCAACTCAAGGGGATTTGAACTTTGAATCTCGTGTTTTAACCATAACTGCTCCAACACTAATATTCTTGGGCATATTATGTTTTTTCCTGCTAACCGCTCCAAATACAACCTCTAAGAACTAGTAGGGTCCAAGGAAAAGAGCTACAAGTTCCCCAAATCTGATCTGCATTTCATGGACAATCACATTTCCCCCAAATGTCTTCCACATATTTGCCTTGGTGTATTGGAGTTTGAAAAATACACAAGATGCCACAAGTAATCCTAATCATAAGACTCAACTTTCCTAATGACTAGGAGGCCTTAAAAATAAAGAAACATCTTAACTTATGCCTAAAATTACTAAAATTTCCTATCCCAAATATGAAATTAGAAATTCTACAAAATTATAGGGCAACATGGAAACCAACTTCCTCTTCCAAAAATCTCTTAGACCTTATGGAGGACAAATACAAATTTTGAAATAAATTGTTGAAATTATGCTCTTACATCAATAGTTACCAATGTATTCTTGTAGGCCACCCCCTTTAACAATAGTAGTACCAATGTCCTTTACCAACTAGAAGGAACTCCTTACATAATTCTCTCTTAGATCCCCTTAACCCATTGCAATGATTGTCTTTGATGCCTACCTAGTTGCAAGCACATTAAGAAGCAATGTAGCATATTGATGGTTGAGGATTTCGATAAGTATGTGATTTTGTTGACATCTTGTGACTGTCCCGTATGTGAATATATAAAATCTTGGATGCATGTCGCCTTGAAACTATAACATGACTTATTATTGCCTATCATACCGTGTCACTTCCTCCTTGAGACACCTAGAACTCGCTAACACTTCCTGTCACACACTCTTATTCATTCATTTATGAATTTTGACCTAGTGCGCCTCTGTTATGTTTTCCTGGCACTCCCTAACACTCCTTAGCACACATTGGCACACCTAGGCACTTGGAACAACTTTGTATGCTTCCCTAGCACTCTAACATGCCTCGGCACTTCCTAGAATACCGTGTCACTCCCTTCTTAACACACCTGGAACTAGCTTATACTTCATTTCCAAGCATTTTAAACTAGTGCCCCCTTGTGTTTCCCTGACACTTGGCCCTCACACTCCCTAGCATGTGTTCATGCCACACCTTGGCACCTGCCACATCTTGGCATGCCTATCATGCCTTGGAACGACCTAACATGTCTTAGTACTTCTAGGAATTCCCCGACGCACCTTGGTATTCCTTCGCCCAGTAACAAACGAAGAGAGATCTCCATCTTTATGAGGAGTGCCATCAGGTAAGCATCATCAAGAAACCGATTCCAAAAATATGAATCTTAGAAAATCTTCTTCAAGCATTTTTTAAATTCCTAAAAAGCGATGTATTCTTTGAATTTTAGAAAATTTATGTATTTTTGAAGAAAATTCCTTACATGGAACCGTGTATACTATTAATATCTCAACTTTTTGGGTTCACCTTTTATATTCCTCTAGAGAATATTGAATGATAAATATAGATATTCTCATATTTATCATTTTCTAATTTCTCATTATGATGATTTATATTTATCCTATACACAATTCTATCTTAAAAAATTCTTCATAAATAACTGTGAAAATCTTCAATATCTGCATTCTTTAAATTCTAAAAAAGCTATGCATTCTTTGAATTTTAGAAAATATTCCTTTTAAACATTCTTTAAAGGCGAAAATCTTCAATATATACATTCTTTAAGCATCCTTTAAATTCTAAAAAAGCTATGAATTCTTTTGAATTTTAGAAAATATATGCATTCCTTAAGTATTCTTTAAAGTCTAGAAAAGCTATGCATTCTTTGAATTTAGAAAACCTATGCATTTTATAAGCATTCTTTAAATTCTAGAAAGCTGTGCATTCTTTAAGTATTCTTTCAATTCTAGAAAAGCTATGCATTATTTAAGCATTAATCTTGATGGATTTATCAAACATTTATCGAAATCAAACCAAATTGAACTACGAAACCTGCCCTGTATTATTGGTCTCAGAATGGTGGTGAACTAACTGTTTTCCGTTCAGATTGAATTTGTCTCAAATGTGATACCTATGGTGGTGAACTAACTGTTTTCCGTTTAGATTGGATTTGTGTCACATGTGATATTTGTTACAGTTTGTTCTGAATTTGATGGCAAAGCAATTGCTGGACTTATCTCTGTCCAAGGAGACGGAAGAGATCGGTAAGGCATTTGGCGATTTTTCTAAAGCTTTCGTTGTCGTTCCCATTAGAATCCCGGGTACCGCGTACGCGAGAGGATTGAAAGTACTCAAGATCCTCTATACTTTTCTCCTTTATTTTACTGATAATTAATTTAATTGGTTGTTACCAGATGAGTAATGACTAGTATCGCGGCAACATGGTTGGAACAGCGTGGAGTTATCACGCCGGCAAGTTTGCTGCAATCAACGGAGTGCGGGGGATCGATCTGCTCGACCGTTAACAAATTGCCACCCCCCGCAGCTGACCGGTTGATCGGGCGTTGACCCAAGATGGACAGCTGTCGTTTAGTGCGGGGTCCCGTTAACAAATTGCCACCCCCGCAGCTGACCGGTTGATCGGGCGTTGACCCAAGATGGACAGCTGTCGTTTAGTGCGGGGGTCACCAAATTGAAGTGTACGGGCAGGTCCATAGCCCCCGCAACCACCACTTTGAGGTGGCTCCGCCACATGCGCTCAGCGCGCCACCATTCCGCCACCACCGTGAAAAATCACCACTGCCAGCAAAACAGAATTTGCCATTAATTTTTTTTATCGGTGCTGACAGAATTTATGGCACCATAAATTTTTTTTAAGCGGTGATATTGTGTTTGTAAAAGTCAATGAATTACATTAAATTACCTTTTAGATATTTTGTTTATATAAAGGAACGGAATGTATTGTATTTTTTTTAGTTGTTGTTAAATGCACAGCAGTGCAATTGTTAAAAACACAGTGAGAGCAGAATTAAAGATATACACAGCAGAGTATATTTTTGAAAAACAGAGAGCTGTTTATTTTTATAAACAGAGACAGTGAAGTTTTTTTTTACACAGCAGAGTGTAAAAATCTGATTTACACAGCAGTGTGTTTATTTTAAATTTTCTGCGTGAGACAGAGAAGAGTGTTTTATTTCTGAACTGTGTTTGCAGCAGTCAGATTTTTATTGTAATCCATCTACAGTGAGGAAGAAATTGTAACAAGTTTTTTTTACTGAATAGAATTTTTTTTTGAGAAAATCTGTCACTGTGTCTGCAAATTTTAAAAAGACTTCTCTGTGTTAAGGAAGGCAGTTTTATTATTTTGGAATTCTGAAAATTCCAACACTACACTTGCATTCGGAAGAAATTATAGCAGATTTTGTACTATTCCTGCTCTTCGCTGGTCACGAGACCTCAGCCTCAACGATGGCATTCGCTATCAAATTTCTCACGGACTGTCCCCAAGGCACTTCGGGAGCTGAAGGTAGGTGTGTCAGTGTATAGGTGCTGCTGCAAATGTCTAGTATTCTAAATGAAAGCATTTCATATCTTCGTAAAGGTATTCTAAATAAAAGCATTTCATATCTTGGACTGCACTGATGGTGGAATATGCACCACACAGGCGGAACACTACGCTCTGTTGAAGAGAAAGGGGAGGCCAAGAAACCAAAACCTTACTTGGGATGACTACCAGTCAATGAAAACCAATGTGTATGTAATTAATTACTGGTTTCATGACAAACCATACGATTTCTGTTTGGTGACAGGTTGATAGAATTTTGATACGATTTATATATATAAATGAATTTATGAGGATCATTTAAAATTTCCTCGTAGTTTTTATCAATTTGCGTTGTCTTAGGTTTTTTGTTTTTTTTGCACTTTACACTGAAAAGAGTAAAACGTTGACCAGTTACCCTAAACGTTGATGTTTTTTATATTTGAGGCCAGATATATGGTGTCGAGATGATTGATCGTGTTTCTATTTGTTCAATTCCCAGGTCTAAAATGAAACACATCGTCTCGCCAACGTTGCTCCAGCGATTTTCAGAGAAGCAATAGAGGACATTAAAATTAAAGGCATTTAATAATATACTGTTTTTACTCTTCTTGGTTGAGATTCATGTTTCCACTGAAATTTTCAATTTTATTTATGTATATATATAATTTTTCTGGAAGGTTTGAAACGTATAAAATCTCCACTCATAGTTCCAATTCCAGCATTTCTTTTCATTTTTTGGTTGCAAATCTGATCATCGCAAACTTGTGTTCTCAGGAGGCTTTGTTATTCCAAGAGGGTGGCAAGTCTTGCTGCTTCTGAACGGCATCCATCTGGACGAAAAGTACCATTCTTCTCCGCTCACGTTTGACCCATGGCGTTGGCAACAGCAGCTGGAAAATAATGTAATTAATTAGCATCGACAAATCCGTCGCTTCATGTTTTTTAGAACCCCAATTCTCTTAATAATCTTTGGTACTTTATATTGCAGGAGCTCTACAAGAACCCCTCTTTTATGCCTTTTGGAGGGGGGCCCAGGCTCTGTCCAGGAATGCATCTGGCAAAACTTCAGCTGGCCATCTTTCTTCATCACTTCGTCACCAAATTCAGGTCCTGTGCTTCCTTCTTTATCCTTAATTCAGACCAAGAGAAATAAGACATCAATTTTACTTGAAGCATCGCTCCTAGTTAATCTCAGTACAAATTATTGTGGCGACGCTTTACATGTACATTGTGTTTTACCAGAATGTGCTAAAATTGTCTTAATATTTGCAGATGGGAGGCACTGAACGATGATAAGATCTCCTACTTTCCTGTTTCTCACTTGACTAAAGGCTTTCCGATCCGTCTACATCCACAAGAACGAATGGATGATTAATAATTTAATCGCATTATTATAGGATTTGATTCATGCAGTATGAAGTATTGAAAACACTCAAAAAGTTTGGAGCGCAAAACAATAATTGCAGCGCTGTAGACATATAACTATCATGTCTGTTGGTGTGAGTAGATTTCAAGGATGGATTAGGGTTCCACTTTGATTTTGATGGGGTAATGTATTAATCCGCTATTATTGCATATCCTTGTTTAAGTAACGTTCCAAGTGATAAAAAAGTTGTTTAAGCAAGGTTCCAAGTGATCAAAATGTGGCAGTGGAAGATGAATTTTTAAATTAATAGAATATATTATAAAAATATGTTGCGGATATATTGAGAAAGAAAGTGTAATTGAAAAACAACACTAACATTATGTAACATTATATGGAAAAACAACAGTAACATTATGTAACATTATATGGAAAAAGAGAAATTCATAACCAATGGAGATGGAGACAAAGACGTGTGGTACACAGCACACGATTATAAAATGCATTCACATATGGCATATGTAGCTAAACTATATGGCATATGAGAAGAGCTGCAAAGCGTTATATTAACAAAGCATCTAAGTGTGTTTTTTTTCTTTCTGTCCCCATGTAAAGAGTATACTATCTTGAGTTTTTGCATAACATTTAAAATAGAATAATGGTGAGAT
This sequence comes from Pinus albicaulis, assembly GCA_034641835.2. Classification (NCBI taxonomy): domain Eukaryota; kingdom Viridiplantae; phylum Streptophyta; class Pinopsida; order Pinales; family Pinaceae; genus Pinus; species Pinus albicaulis. Next base: position 1,172,459,301 of record CM076583.1, read on the forward strand.
GTAGAAATCTGCCAATGATTTGACATGCTGTTATTAAAATGGTTGCTTTGAATAATGTCAAACCATGAAATTTATATATGTTTAACTCCTTAGTCATTTCAAAATAGATTTTACATACTATAGCAAACTCAATTTAATTATTATTATAAATTTAGCAAAATTATAATATGAATTCAATTCTTGGACACGGCCTCACCAATATTAATATATACATTTTTTTATTTATTATTATATATTTTTAAATTTTTAAATTTCTTTGTAAATGTACCATTATATAATGACAAGATTTGAATAAAATATTTTATAAATAAAATGTTTGGAACATGATATTTTCCATATTTTATATTATTAAAAGTAATATGAACTTTACATTATAACATGTCTGTGAGAATAGCACATTGAGTTTTATATGACAAATATAACTATAGAGTGATAAAGAATTTAAAATATAAAATTTACTTATATTAATGATTAATTAAGAAATATATTAAGAATTATAATACAAAATATACTAATACATAGATATTTATTATTGTATTGTTTATATATTATTAATATAACTACATTATATTTAGATACATATATATGAAAATGAAAATATATTTACAAAATATTAATATTTTATTATAAAAATTAAGTTATTTTAAATTAGATATAAAATATTATATATATATACACACATATATATATATATGATAAATAAAATATTACTAACATAAATTTATATATATATAAGATGAATTACATCTCTCCCTATTGATGAAACCAATCTCAAGCCCACTAAACATTGGCCAGGCTCTAGTTCTAAACCTCATTCACATGTTGAAAACAAATTGGACCTTGTCAAGAATAAAGTTGATTTCCCTGCAAAAGCCTTCGACCTTGATGTGCATGCAGGATCATTGGCCTCCGTGGATGACACTGATGTGCAAGATGAAGATCCTTGTATGATTGATACCCCTCCATCTTAATCATTTTCAAATCATTCAAAACTATCTTGTACTAGTTTTGATGAAAATCCCGAACACGTGGGTGGTGCTTCACAATCACATTACAAAATTGATGAATCTCTTATTTGTGATATTTTTCATCCACAATATTTAAACAGCCAAGATAGTGACAACCTGTCTCGGTAACCTCAAGATTTTTTTCTTGCTGATTCATCCTCATTTTTTACCCTAGAGGAGCCTAATATACTACGTGCCCAACTTGATCAAATTGGTGGTGCTAATGATTCTTATTTATCTGAAAACATATTCACTCATGCCTTCGGTGACTTTCATTCCTTTCCATTTGTTGACCCTATGCAGCCACTGAAATTTGATGATTCGCTCTTTGATGATTCAAGGACTCATCAGGGATTCAAGGAAACTCAACTTCTGCCAATGATTATCTGAATTTCTCACAATCCTCATGAGACCCCTAAAGAAAGTGAAACTAGGGTTTCTCAAATTAGGGTTTTTGAAATTGCGATTCCCACACACCACTCTCCTCTCAGCATAAACATATGGAATGTCAAATCGTGAGGGAAAGCCTTCAATTCAAGTGTTTTTTTTCTCTGAACACATCTTTCTATCCCCTAATAGCTGATATGCAACAACCTCTATACCCTAATTTTTTCATTGGAAGGAGAACACCAGCCATTGTCTCTGATATTTTTGGTTGTTTCCCGTCTAGGGCTGGTTGCAGTCAGGTACAAGCATGTGTTGTTTTACAAGCCTCTCTATTGCCTGGAAATCTTCCGGTCAATTCATCTCATCCTGGGAGATGTAAAGAATCCGATATGTTGGACTGTCAATCTGTGAGTTCGTAAAGATTTGACCGAATTAATAATATGCTCGTTGATGGTTGTCCAATCACCATAAATAATTATCACATCCATTCGCCAGTTGATCTCATGAAACCATCAACGTTTGAAAGCCCCCCACAGGAAGGTCCAGAGTTTTTCCATGATGGTGAGGCACCTCAGCCTCCGCTGATAATTACTTAAGATCCTCATGTCCCCGATAAAACCCATGAACAACTTTAAGGTAGGGTTTCTACACTTGGATTCACGAGCACCTCAAATTCGCCTGGTGGATGCTTATTTTTCCCATTACATCTAATTGAGCATCCTCAACATCATGATGAGATTCCCAACTAGTTTAACAGATCCTATCTGATGAATATACTACAAATAGGCACTTTCTTACCCCACTTCCATCGGACCTAGGGTTGTGCATGGATGGATGTGTGTCATTTATGGATGATTTTAGGTTTCAAGTACATATATCTATATATCGGGATGAAATTGCAATTCAGCTTGAACAATTATTTTTGGCATGCTCTCTGGTAAGTAGCCATGACCTTCTTGTTATTGCACATGCTTTTCAGGTAAGTCTTTTTGTCGGTGCACAATTTTGTATGTTTGTGCTGATTAAGAACATTGTTATTCTTGCAAGGCAGGAACTAATGCAGTGGCTGCACTGGAAATATTATTTCACATAACCCAACTGCTCCTCCGGTTAAATTAGGGATTTAGGTTTAGGCTAGCTAAGATCTGCTAATATTTTTTTTTTTGTTCAAGTTGTTAACTAGGTTTACTTGCTAAGGTTTTGCTTTATGGTTTAAAATTATGTTTGTTGTATTTTCTTATGGTCAGTAGATTTATGCATTATAATTTTACATTTATTTTGCACTCATCCTCTTTCAGTTTGCTTGTTGCTTCTTAATATTCAAATAATCACTGCATGTGCTTTGCCTGGTTTTTTCAACTACAACTAGTCTATCTTTTTAGTACATGGCACTAAATTACGTCATAAGCCTCATCTATTACATCACAATTTACACTTTCCCCTCGCATCATACGCACTTGTTGTTGACCTAGCTTGGAAATTTTATGTATATTGTGTACCACTGCATGAGCCCTCATTGAACCCGGAGCCTCAAAATCCTCGGTGCGTCGATTAACCTTCTTACTCCTCCTTGAACGTGTTTGAAGAAGAATGGATTTCTTTCACCTATTTGCACGCATCAAAACCCTAATGATTGTTCTTGCTTTCTATTTCATAAGTGCTAAAACCCTAACCTTATTATTTGCATGAGGTTGTGGTGGTTACCCCAAGAGCCAACTTCTCTCATAACAGGTCATCAAAGTCATGTTCTCGACATTATTCCTATGAGTCTAATTCATTAGCTAGGGAGATATGAGCAAGTTTCTTTTGGGGAACCCTAATGAGTTTGAATGGCCTATATCCACAATTTGAGCATATTGCCCAGCATAGCTTTGAATATCTTAAATGATTTGTTTTTCATATTTCTCTTGTGGGTAGGAGATGGGGTGTGAAGGTTTGGCATGAGGGCAAACCCAAACTAGAATATATTTCAGTTTTTGTCAAACAAGAAACAACCTCTCTTTCCCATGAAATAAGTTGGGATCCCTCATCCGCCCATGAAAAAATAAGTTCCACAAGCACATAAAAATAATTTCTATAGGCACATGAAACAAATAAGGGTAAAGGATTAAGAAAGGCTTCCTGCTGTTGAACCTCAGAATTACCCTCTCCTTTATAGTTTTCTCATCTCATTCCACCACTTTTCCATAATTTCATAAACCCTAATCAGTAAAGAATGCTAAGGTTTCATCTCAAGGATACATTTAAATGATTGTCATATTGTATTTTCATGATTTTTCTATTTTGATAATTTCTTGAAAGTTAGTTACAAAATCTAGCCTGTTCTGCAGCTAACTGTGCGTTTCGTAGCCACTCTTATGGTTTATTAGGTTCCATGTGTTAGTTGAGGAATCAAGCCACATGGGTGTTTCTATAATCCTTCGTACATGGATTCTATCCTACTTATTTGATATAGATCGACATAAGGAGGTACCTAAACTTATGGTCAAAGTTACAAGTCAAAGAATGTTACCTACAATAATAAGACTCCTGATTTGCTCTTCAAAGCAAACCATCTGTCTAATAGTCCTATTTTTATTCTAATTCAAGTCAGACACCTATAGCTAACTTATATCGAAATTAGTTATGTAATTCCTCTTTAAATAGTGGTTCCACAAAACCTAGAGAGTTCAGTTCAATTTAGTTTGGATTTGCAAGTGAATACTTTGTTTTCCAGACTCTATTTTAATAAAGAAGTTCAGTTACCAAATTCTTGTTTGATTTCACTTTTGACAAGCTAGGAGTCAAACAACTTAGTAGCAAAGGGCCCCTGCTTCTAAAGGGGGTTTTTATTATGTTTTCTAGTTAGAATTCTTTCATTCTGTTTAGAATTTTTTTTTATGCTTCATTTCTAGTTTTCAAATAGTTTAATGATAAATTGCAACTGTGCAGACTTGCTCTTCCAAAACTTTTCACAAAAATAGAGGCTTTTTTTTCAATATTGGGATAAGGATTGTAGTGCTAAAAACCATGGTTGTTTAGCTTTACTGCTCCTACCTTTTCATTTTCATTAAATAGAGTTTCCAATTGCTGTATCAAAATGATATTTATGAAATCCATTTTTCAATATGCTAAATTGATATTCAATGGCTAAATGTCTCACATGTGCAGTAGTTTAATTTATCTTTCTTCTTGTTATTTTCTTGCTAATGACTAAAGGCAGAATTGATTTCTCCGAACACATTTCAAGAAGTTAAAAAATTCACATTTCAGTGTGAATGATAAGTAAATTATACATTTGGTTGATTTTAGTTAGATCCTACATGCTTTCACTTTGAAGACCCTCACTTGATTGCAAACAACAATCTTCCTAAAAAAAATATACAAGGAGTTAATCTGAACATGTCAAGAAGGGATGGTTGAATGATTGAATGTAATGCAATTTATGAGTTATTAATTTTTACAGAGTTTTCCTAGTTCTCTAGTTCAAACAGGTTTAATTATCTTACTTAAACATTACTTCAAGAAGGTCACTTTTTACAAATTGAATAATAGCTAAACACATCTTAGGTATTTTCATTTGAATTTCTTGTTTTCTGATTCTAGTACCTTAACAAACTAAATTGTAAACAATTACTAAACTCCATTTCAAGAGGTTCACTCCTAACAATTGAATGTTGAGATAAATGAGGGTATAGTAGTTGATTCAATTTCTGCTTTCATAGTTATTGCACTTATAATTCTTAGTATCTCATAAATTCATGGATAGGAGTAACAAACAAAATAGATAGATACATTGATTTCCAAACTAGGTCTTAAACTAGCCCTTAGTTCATGCTTTGATTTTATGAAAATTAGATTAGTTTTAGTACACTTCCTTTTTCTTCCTTCTAGAAATTAAATCAGATTCACTTAAATCTTTTCATAATTCTAGATTAACCATCTTTAGAACTCAAAAAAACAAAAAGTTCCCTAAAAACAATATAAAACACAACACAGCAAAGTAAGGAATAGGTTTCTTAAGCACATATGGTGCACCACACTTCATTAGATTACTAGCCCTAGTTGATAATTAATGAAAGAAATTTAGGAATACTAAAATTGACTAATCATTTTGGCATCATTTCCAGGGAGGTTTAAATAGTTATCCTTATTTCTTACATCCCAAAAATAATTATATGCGTAGAGAAAGAGACTCTAGGGGCAGATTTATAGCTAGAGATAGAAGCTTAATCCCGAGAACACCACTCACTCCACCTAGGCCAAGAAGTATTACACCACCATCTCAAAATCATATCCATTATTTCACTATTCATATACTTTCATAGGTTCTAAGATCATATATCTAGTTACGAGGATCTCCTACTTCATCCACTAAGGCAATCTTAGAGGAAGAGGACCCTAGGCCTCCAACAAAAGGGGTAACCTTTTTCACTTCTACAAGGGAATATATCCTAGCTGAAGAGATAGAAATCCCTAGTGAAGAGGAAGAATAAGAACCTTTCTTCAACATACCATTGATAGAAGAACCAAAGGAGCAGTTAACCCTACAGGCTGAACCCTATATCAGCTCTGAAGAATTTGTCATGGCAGGAAGAGGAGAAGAAGGAGGAGAGGGAGAAGGAGAAATTTTTAATGGAGAAAATATACTATTTGGACGAGGTAGAGGAAGAGGAGGAGACAGAGGAAGAGGTAGAGGAACTGCAGAAGGAGGTAGAGGTTAAAGGGGAACTCATAGTTCTTTTGGACTCCCTATCATAGATGAAGAAACAAATGCTAGCATGAAAAATATCTCACCTTCTGTTCTCCCAAAATTTCATGGATTGAAAAGTGAATACCCTGAGACGTTTTTATTTTAATTTTAAGTCTTATGTAGAACTTATGATTATCTACAAGATGCTAAAAAACTCAAATTTTTTCCTTCAACATTGAAAGGAACAACTCTAAAATGGTTTATGAGTCTAATCACTAGGTCTATTAGGACATGGAATGATATTAAGAGAGAATTTCTAGAAATCTATTTGGACTATTGTATACCTGTTAACCATAAAGAGGAAGTTTTTAAGATGATGCAAAAAGAGGATGAAATTTTGGAGGATCTACTTGAAATATTCAACTATAACATTAAGAGAGAAAAAATGGAAAATCTACATCAAGACACTCTAAAATCTCTTTTGTTGAAAACAATTAGAGATGAATGGATATATATCCTTAACATGATGGGGAAGGGAGACATATCCCAACTTCCATTAGTTGATATTGGGGAACTATGTATTAATCTCTCAAGAGTAAAATCAAAAATTTTGAAAGGACCAAGAGATCCTGCTCTTGCTAAGGTAAACAAATCTGCAACTGGAATAGTGAGTAGGGAAGAAATTGGGAACATGCTTGATGAATTCAAAACAAACATTTTATGGAGTCTTAGTGGACCAATAGACACCCTTAAGTTACAAAACAAGCAGAAAGAAGAGACTGATGCTTTAGCTATTTTTTGTCCAAAATGTAGAAAGAAACATGCTTTGAGAGAATGTCCTCTTGATGCAAAAGTTGTAGAAACCTGTTTGATTTGTTCTAAAAGTCGTGAGACTAAGATTTTTCCTTCAATTCTTGATCTTAAGGCTATTTTTTCAAGAAGAAACAACAGCAAATCCTATATAATCTCTTTTTTTTGTCTCTAGAAGACCATGGAAGGGGCCAAAAGTTCAAGGGTTTAACAACCAAATCAATATTGAACCCCCACCAAATTGGAATTCTTAGCAGCAACCTTGGCCCCAATCTCAATTTCAATCTCAACCTTGGGCTCAAGGAATGCAAAATCCATATAGAATATTTTCTCAGTACTATCAATAGCCTCCATCATATCCAAATTATCCTCCCCAATAAATTCCTCAACAAAATCAAAAACCTCTAATCCAAAACCAAAATCCACAACTCTCACTACCATTCCCTCAGAGACCAAATCCGTTACTTACCCAACCATTACCAAACCCCAACAATAAAAATCCTCAAAATAATTATATGATAGAAGGTCAACAATTTCCAACCTATATGATTACTCCTCCAGATCTTAATGATGTCCAACTAAGATCTAGTAAAATATTAGAAAAGAGGAAGCCTTCTGTAATCATTCAATAACAAGACAATTATGAGGAAGATTCTTTACAAACCAATACAAGTTTTGAGGAAGAAGTAGTTCTTCAAAACCAAAATTCTAAAGATAAAAAACAAAAACAACCAATAAATTCAACTCCTGTTGTAGAGCAACCATCGTTATCTACATCTACACCTCCTTTTCCTGAAATATCAAAAATTGATAGAGGAGAAGAAAAGCATATTATGTTTCCTAATTATGATTTCCTAGATGAATTAAGAAGTATTTGCATCAAAATCCCTTTGTTACAAGACATCAAGGAAATTCCAATTTTACCTAAAACAATAAAGGAGTTGAGTATGAAGAAATCAGGAAGAAAAATGAAAGAAATAAAAAGAATCCAACTTGTAGGAAAAATAGAAGACATAATGATGGAAAAATTACAATTCAGTAATATTTAGATCCTATATGTCCAGATGTCAAAACACATATCAATGCAGTTGATTTTCCAAATACATTGATTGATTTATGAGCAGCAATAAACATCATGAGCAAATAGACCATGGAACAACTTAAGCTTCCTAATCTTCTTTATACACCTACATTATTGCAATTAGAAGATAGATCTATAATCAAACTAGATGGTTTGTTAGAAGACATTTCAGTGTCTTTAGCTTGGGAGTATCATGTTAATTTTATAATTTTAACCCCTAATAACAATCTAGGAGGGCACCCACTCATTCTATGAAGACCTTTGTTGGCTACTGTTGATGCTTTCATTAGCTATAGTTCTGGTGACATGTATTTTTTTTATGGAAATTCAACTAATAAATTCACTCTATATCCTCCAGCAAGAACAATAAAAAAAATAGATGACAAATAATGGATTGATGATGAAGGAGATATACGGCCTCTCTTCACTATTTCAAACATTATGGAAGATAGCCAAATCTTAAATACAATAGAAAATTATGAATCATCTCCAAAATATGAACATGATCAATTTCAAGAAAGATCCAATATTGAAATCTTGTACTCTAGGCAGATTTATGTTTACTCTATGGAATAGTTTCTTACCTTTACAGTTGAAATCTTTCCATGGAAAACCTTGAACATAAAAAAAAACTTGAAAAAATTACAACAAGAGAGGCTAATCAAAACATTGCAACAACATTCATCTGCATATGCATGGGAATACACTGACATGAAAGGAATTAGTCCTAAGACTTGTATACATCACATCTACATTGAGGAAAATTGCAAACCCATCGGACAACCTCAAAGAAGGATGAATCCAAATCTTAGGGAGATTGTGAAAGAAGAATTACAAAAGTTATTAAATGTAAACTTCATCTATCCAATTTCAGATAGTTAGTGGGTTTCTCCTTTAGTGATTGTACCCAATAAGAATGGTAAAGGGAGGGTATGCATTGATTATTGAGAATTGAATAAAGCTACTCTTAAAGATTATTTTCCTTTACCTTTTATAGATTACATGTTAGATACATTAGTAGGAGAGAAGTATTTCTCATTCCTAGATGGTTTCAGTGGTTATAATCAAATTCAGGTTGCACCTAAAGATCAGAATAAAACCACATTTACCTCTCGTTGGGGAACTTATGCCTACCGAGTAGTTCCTTTTGGATTATGAAATGCAGCTGCAACATCCCAAAGGGTAGTACTAGGAATTTTTTCTGATCTAATACATGATTGTGTAGAAGTGTATATGAATGACTTTACAGTTTATGCTAATAAATCTAAGGAGGCTTTAGAAAACTTGGAAAAGGTTCTTAAAAGATGTAAGGAAGTAAACATTTCACTAATTCATGAGAAATGTTTCATGATGCTTACTGAAGGGATTGTTTTGGGACATCACATTTCAGGGGATGGAATTAAAGTTGATAAATCTAAAGTTGAGATCATCTCCAGGTTATCAGTTCCAAGATGCCAAAAGGATGTTAGAAGTTTTCTAGGATTCACAGGTTATTATAGAATATTTATAGAAAATTTCACCACAATACCATCCTCGCCCTTCAAACTACTTACCAAAGATTGTGATTTTAGTTGGAATCCTGACTGCCAATTAGCATTTGAAACCTTAAAATAAAAAAATTTTGAAGCACCCATCTTAAGAGGACCTAACTGGAAACTACCTTTTCACATTTCAACAGATGCTTTGGACACAACTCTAGGAGTTGTGTTAGGACAAAAATACTTTATCCCCTATGCCATCTATTACACAAGAAATAATTTGACTCCTTTATATTTGAATTACGCTGTAACTAAAAAGAAATTCTTAGTTTTTTTTCATGCTATTAACAAATTTAGAAATTACATAACAGATTATGAAACCTTTATCCACACAGATCACTCTACAATTAGGTATTTAATGAATAAATATATTACTAATGGTAGAGTTACAAGATGGCTATTGCTCCTGCAAGAATTTAAAATTACTATTCTAGATAGGCCTGAAAAACAAAACATAGTTGCTGACTCCCTGTCTAGTATTCAAAATATCAAATACAACACTCCAGTTCAAGATAAATTTCCTATTGAATATCTTTTTGCAATAACTACTCAGACCCCTTGGTTTGCAGATATTGGAAATTACTTAGTTACAGGGAAATTACCTTCACATTTGCATTCTAGAGAGAAAAGAAGAATCATTCAATTAAGTGAATGATACTCGTGGATTAATAATGAATTTTATAAGATAGGTCCAGATCTCATTATCAAAAGATGTGTTCAAGAAGATGAAATGCTTGAAATTCTTAAGGCATGTCATGATGAACCCTGTGGTGGACATTTTGCTGACAAGAGGAAAGCCTTTAAAATCCTTCATTTAAGATATTATTGGCCATCCATCTTCAAAGATGCCAAAGAATATGTCAAAAGGTGTGACAATTTCGAAAGGGTAGGAAAACCTACTCCTTCAAATGAAATGCCTTTACAACCTCAGGTACTCATTGAACCTTTTGAAAAATGGGCCTTGGATTTTGTTGGATTTATCAATCCTCCATCTAAACAAAATAATTATATTTTGGTATGCAATGATTATGTCACTAAATGGGTAGAGGTTAAAGCATTACCTTTTTCTAATGAAGGACCTGTAGTTAATTTTCTTTTTGAGGACATCTTCACTCGTTTTGGTGTTCCAAGAGAAATTGTACCAAATTAGGGTGCTCAATTTACATCAAAGATGGTGAAAAATATGGTATAAGATTACAATATCAAGCACAGAAAGTATACTCCTTAACATCCACAAGAAAATCATGAAGTTTATTCTACCAATAAGGTGATTGAAGGAATTCTCACTAAGATTGTTCATTTACATAGAAGAGATTGGGCAGATAGGCTTCCTGAAGCCTTATGGACCTACAGAACTACATGGAGAAACACAACAGGACATACTCCCTATGAAATTGTTTATGGGAATAAAGTCTTGTTGCCTATAGAGTTTCAGATCAAAACCTTCAAGATGGCAGTCCATTTGGGACTTGATTTATCAGAAGCACAGAAGCATAGACTGGAGCAACTCAATGAACTAGATGAAATCAGACAAGATGCAGTTCAAAGAACCAATATATTCAAGCAGCAAAGGAATAAATGGCATGAAAAGTACATCAAAGAGAAAAAATTTCAAGAAGGGGATTGGGCACTCTTGTTTGACTCAAAATTCAAGGATTTTTCAGAAAATTTTCAGACTCATTGGCTTGGGCCATATAAGATTGAAAAAGTCTTTGATAATGGAGTAGGGAAGATAAGAACAATAGATGAAGAAAATGTGTCTCTTCTTGTGAATGGTCATCGGTTCAAAGTATATCATAAACCACTTTCAAAACAAGAGTTTGTTAAGAAATTTCAAGATAATATTGATATGGATTTAGTGAAGAAGAATTTTTCTTCTTCACTAAGTTTTTACTTTTCTTAATTTTGATAAAAAATAAAAAACAAATAAAAAGTGTATAAGTATGAAAACCAATCAATGATTAGCATACTTATGCAGGATATACAAGGTGAAAATCAGATCTCTTTGACACTCTATATTTTCTATTTTCCTTTCTATAATAAAGTAGTAAAAATTACATTCATATTTGTAGTCCATAATCTACAAATTCAGTTACATTCCATCACACTCCACTGTCATTCCATTTCATTCCAATTTCATTTCATTTTCACAATCAAACCATTTCATTCCATATTTTTCACTCATTGCATTCATGTTTCATACTTGAAAATAATTTTTTTTTTTTACATTCTGCAGTTGAGCAAATTTTTGCAACTGAATCTATTCTACAACTAATTCGATTCTGCAGCCACTTCAATAATACTGACATGATGATTGCAAAAGGAACTAAATAATTATGATTTGAAGGTCACCATGCTACAAAAGGAGTAACTAAGGAACAACATCAAGCAACAATAAACAACAAGGTTAATTTCTGAGGTAAAGTGTAGAAATTTATTTTAATAGAAAAAGTTGAAACATGAAATGTGTATAATATGTACATTCATATGTTCCTTGATAGCCTATCATTCCAATTGATTATAAATCCTCATCATGATATATCTTGACCATATCTCTCATATAACACTGCACAACGGTCCATCGTTAAAAATCCTTGATTAATGACTAACGGTCATGCTCGTGACGTGACCTACTTGTCCATGTCTCTTCAAGACCGTATCACTTAATTTTTTTCTATAGCTCACCATAAACCCTCCATCAGATCTGTAGCTCATTTCATATCCATCGATTCCATAGCTCGTTCATCTCCATCAACTATGCAGCCAATTCATTTCCACACCACAGAGAGGTAATTTTGAGGTTGAAAGTATTTTTCATAGAAGAAGGATGGGTTTGACAGTCAGAACAGAGCCATTGGGGATCAAATACATGGAAGGAAATACACAGGTTAGATAATTACTATAGAAAGCTGGATGGTTGAGGTTCAGAGAAAAGTTTGATGGTTTTCATAAGGAAATTACCAAATCATTTGCCAGATCTTTTGATGGAACCGAGGTGGAGATTGGGGACATTAAATTCACAATAACAGAGTCATTCCTAGCTGAAGTTATAGAACTTCCGAGGCATGTAGAGAGATGGTTCAAGAACAAATAATTCCATAATCAGTCATGGAAGGTGATACTTAAAAACCTAGGTATGGATGTTTCAGTCTTTAGAAAAGGAATCCAAAGTACTGCTCTGAAAAGAAAATGGAGAAATATGCTTTTAATTTTGCAAAAATTCATAACTTCTGAAGGAAGGTATGGAACCATGTATGTTTATCATGTCAGTTTATCATGTATGTTTAATGAATTTTCTAGAAAATGGTGAGATAAACATACCTTTCTTTTTGCTCAATAGTGAAGAATGGCCTCAAATGTACAAAAGAGAATCCAATTTATAGATACCACTATGCATCATCATGGCTTGGTGAAAATATTGATTGAGTTCCAATTAAGGAGCATAAGAGACAATTGGGAGGATTTCCTTATTAGGAATCATTTTCAAGGATAACCAGAATCACCAACCAAGGAAGAAAATGATAGGAGAAGTAAAAGAAAGAGAACTGATATAATTGTGGAAGACAAACCTGAAATTTCAGCACAGAAGGATAATGAAAAATTAATTTCTGAGGAGATGACAGAAATTAGAAAACAATTTAAGGCCAGAGGAAAGAAAAAGAAAGAGACTGAGGTTATAAATTAACGGAATTAAACTCCTCCAAAACTAAGAAGGAGCTCTAGACTCCGAAGCACTATGAAGAAGACATTGTCTAAAGAAACACAACCCATAAATATAGAAGAGGAAACCCCAGTTCCATCACCCATTGATAATTCTCCTACGTACAGTCCTCAAAACTCTCCTATTTATCATTTTGAAGAAGGCCCCAGTAGAATATCTCCTGGTACAGATCCAGTTCAGCAATAGATATATGATTATGTAGAGTCATTGGAAAGAAGAAGTGCCTCAATGAACCAGGAAACACCTGTCAATCCACAAGAACCTCTGATTGATGCTCTTAAGAAAGATAATTATGAATTGAAGACATTGAATAGGCACATCAAGAATGAGAATGATATTTTGAAAGACAAATTCAAGTTTAAAAAGGAAATGCATGATAATACTACTCTGCAGCTAGGGCTATTGCATAAGGAGAATAAGAAATTGAAGAAAAAGAACAAGAGGTTGAGCAGAGCAATCATAAACCTCAGATTCAAACTTCTCATGAAAATGCTAAGGATAACATTAAATTCAAAGAGGAACAGAAGAATAAGGTTAGATTTCCTAGCTGAAGTATTTCAGCACATGCAGTAAGGGCGAAGAACTCATAAAATTGGAAAATTACATGAGGACATGCAATGATTTTGTAGTGGGGGTACGTTGAACCTCAGAATTACCCTCTCCTATACAATTTTCTCATCTCATTCCACCACTTTTCCATAAGTTCATAAACCCTAATCAGTGAAGAATTATAAGGTTTTGTCTCAAGGATACATTTAAATGATTGTCATATTGTATTATCATGATTTTGATATTTTGATAAGTTTTTGCAAATTAGCTACAGAATGCAGCCTTTTCTGTAGCTAATTGTGTGTTTCGTAGCCACTCTTATGGTTTACCAGGTTCCAGTTGTCAGCTGAGAAATCAAGCCACATGGGTGTTTCTATAATCTTTCCTACATGGATTCTATAGTACTCATTTGATCCATATTGACATAAGGAGGTGCCTAAACCTACGGTCAAAGTTATAAGTCAAAGAATGTTATCTACAACAATACGACTCCTGATTTTCTCTTCAAGGCAAGTCATGAGTCCAATAATCCTATTTTGATTGTAATTCAATTCAGACAGTTGTATATAACTTAGCTCACAATTAGTTATGTAATTCCTCTTTAAATAGTGGTTCCAAAGAACCAGGAGATAGTTCAGTTTAGTACAGTTTGGATTTGCAAGTGAATACTATGTTTTACAGACTATGTTTTAATAAAGAATTTTAGTTAGCAAATGCTTGTTTGATTGCACTTTTGTCAAGCTAGGAGTCAAAAAACTTAGTAGCAGAGGGCCCCTGCTTCTAAAGGAGGTTTTTATTATGTTTTCTAGTTAGATTTCTTTCATTCAGTTTAGCAATTTCTGTTATGCTTCATTTCCAATTTTCAAATAGTTTAATGATAAATTGCAACTTTGCGGACTTTCTCTTCCAAAATGTTTCATCAAAATAGAAACTCTGTATTCAATATTGGGATAAGGATTGAAGTGATAGAAACCATGGTTGTTTAGCTTTATTGTTCTTGCCTTTTCATTTTCATTAAATAGAGTTGCCAATTGCTGCGTCAAACTGATATTTATGAAAGCCATTTTTCAATGTGCTAAATTTATATTAAATGGTTAAATGTCTCACATGTGCAATAGTCACAATTTATCTTGCTTCTTTTTATTTTCTTTCTAATTACTAAAGTCATAATTGATTTCTCTGAAGACATTTCAAGAAGTTAAAAACTTCACATTTGACTGTGACTCATAAGTCAATTATAAATTTGGTTGATTTTAGTTAGATCTTACATGCTTTCACTTTCAGGACCCTCACTTGATTGCAAACAACAATCTTCCTAAAACCCACTCTACAAGGAATTAATTTGAACATGTTAACAAGGGATGGTTGAATGATTAAATGTAATGCAATTTTTGAGTTATTCATTTACAGAGTTTTCCTAGTTCTCTAGATCAAACAGGTGTAATTAGCTTACTTAAACATTACTTCAAGAAGGTCACTCTTTCCAAATTGAATAATTGAAGTAGCTAAACACATCTTAGGTATTTTAATTTTCATTTCCTTTTTTCTGATTCTAGGACCTTAACAAACTAAGGTACAAACAGTTACTAAACTCCATTTAAATAGGGTCACACCTAAAAATTGAACATTGAGATAACTAAGGGTACAATAGCTGATTCAATTTATGCTTTCATAGTTATTTCACTTCTCATTCTTATTCTTTCATAAATCGATGAATTAGGAGTAACAAACAAAATAGATATATACTTTGATTTCCAAACTAGGTCTTAAACTAGGCCTTATTTCTTGGTTTGATTTTTTGAAAATTAGATTAGTTTTAGTACACTTCCTTTTCTTCCTTCTAAAATTTAAATTAGATTCACTTAAATCTTTTCATAATTCTATATTAACCATCTTTAGAACTCAAAAAAACAAAAAACTCCCTAAAAACAACGTAAAACACAACACAATGAAGTAAGGAATACGTTGCTTAAGCACATATGGTGCACCACACTTCATCAGATTACTAGCCCTGGTTGATAATTAATGAAAGCAATTTAGGAATACTAAATTGACTAAACACCTGCGTAGAGAAGTAACACAATGATTCTGTCAGGGTACTGACCAAGCTCGCTGGCAGCGGAGCAACGTTTCTGATTTCTTGAAGTGACTCCACTAGGGTACTGTCCAGGCTTGCTAGTAGCAAAGAAACACTAGAGACTTATTTTAAAATTCTGAAAAACAATAACCCCACTGCCTTGCTCTCTACATCATCATCAAAATATTAGCATGCGTGAACTTCTTCTTGGGCATTTTCCAATTAACAAGATCTATTTGAGGCACAAGCATTGGGAATATATGTAAACGTCAAAGTAATACAAGAGGTACCAACCAGTACATTTTCAATAAACCCTTGCATAACTATCCAGACTCAGATTATTGCGAAGACGTAGACAAAGATGTTATATTCTACCAGTGGTTCGTAAATTGTTGTATCCGCTACAACAACACCCAAAATTTTAGGTATATTCAAAATTTTGGGTCCCCCTCTACTCACTTAGATATTAGGGTTTCGACCCAGCCTTTAGTCAGTGACACCCCCATGACCTATTCTCGCCAAACTTGGTCACTGCACCCACTTGTATTGTTGTCTCATCAATACACTAAGGTCTTGGGTTCTACTACTTCAAAGAGCACTGAGAGTCCCCCTCGTTGGATTCAGAGATAGGTTTCCCCGTGATCGTCAAGATAACAGCCTCAGATGTGCTTGACGTACTTTCATCCCCTCGCAAACCTTCTCATTACCATGACAAGATACTTTTTCTGCAATCATGCCATGTGTGGGGATATCATCATGCATGTACTTGAATGGAATATTTTTTGTGTATTAAGTACATAACATATGTACATTAGAAGAGATTTCACCATGGATCATTTAGGAATTCTATTTGGGTACTCCACCAAGCTCATGGTCCCATGTAAATTATTTTCAAATGCGGGGGCAACATTCTCTTAAAGGTAACCATGGACTGATTGATATTATAATGTTTCATGCAGGTCGAGTCCATGAATGAAATACCCAACAATATCACCACCATACAGAAGAAAGGAAATTGAAACTAAAATAACAGAGGCACAGTTGTGGAAAATGACACATTCATCTCCTTTCCATGTAGGAATGAGAACAAAGGCTACATCTAAGATCTTGTAGTTCGAGCTGAAATATAAAGGGTGGGAGATATGTGACACCTATAAGCGGGGAAAAAAGGATGTGATTTTCAAGGAAACTTTTGATCATGGTTAAGCCACACCCTTTCCATATGTATGGCCTCATCCCTAAGGGATTACTCATAGAAGACAGTCACTTGTTCAACACTGAATCATATTTAAAACCAAAGGGGATATCTCATTCTGCACAGGTAAAAAAGGACATATTTTAAGGGAAAAGAAGGCATTTTAAAGGCTATGGGTTATGGAATATTTTAAGGGCCATGAGTGACAATGGGTATAAATCCAACTCCAGAAAATGCGTGCCTTATTTAGTACCCCAGGAGCCATATTTTGTGGAATCCTAAGACTTGTTGCATGTGGAAAGACAATGCTTGGCTGAAACATGGACGCATATGTCTCGGGGGACCTTACTAATTAGGAGGTAGTATGGTCGAAGGAAATTGATCTAGGAGGCCATTAATATGTGTTGAAAGAGGTAACAATTTCATTGAGGATCCATTAACCCGACACCATTAATATGCTCTACAATATAAGGTTCTAATCATCCATATGAACTGCTCAAATATGACGCGCATAAATTCTTCAACATGTGAGGTGATGGGTTCTCAAAACAGATAGAGGATTAATTATTTTACTATAGACCACAATAGTGAAATCAATAGATTCAAAGGTTTCATGGTTAGTCACCAGAAAGGCTAGCGCACTTCAAAGAAATGCATAAGGACGTAAATGGCAAAGAAGGCAAGAGGTGTATCGCTGCTTTACAAGTTGACAGTCGAGGTGTGTGACCGAGGGGAGGTTCAAGTGCAGAAAGGGGGCATGCGGGAGGCCCTCCAAACAACCAATATTATTAAGAACACATTGTGTAGATGCATTGAGACACTACGCTATAACATTGGTAGTAAACATGAGAATGTACCATTGCATTCGGTGACCATTCAAGGAAGTGGCACTCGAACACCACAATGCAGGCACACTAGGAATAGTGCCTTTAATTATGCATTCGACCTGATAGTTGATTCTCTCTCAGCATGATAGGTAACGAGATAGGAATATTAACACACAACACTGATGGTTGCGTATCCTTGGAGTAGGTGGAATCCTCTGTGCCGCACCACCAATTGGGTTTCCCATTTTGTTTGTTATTTTTGTTGTAGCAACAGTCTGCGTTCTAACAGAAAACACCCTTTTCTCACTAATAATCAACATGTGATAATTGTTTCCAATATCTTCTCTAGATGCATTGATGATTTTGTGGAGGTTGAAAGGTAGTCTCCTAGTGATAAAACTAGAGAAGAAAGCATGGATGAAATATTGGAATTACAACACCATTCATCCACACTCTAGCATTAAGATTCCTCAATCAAATGACGTGACACGTCATCAAGCTCACTTCGATGTCTTTAACAGAAGGATCAAACTTTGAATGGAGACTAATGTTCGATTTCAGTATGGTAAGGAAGGGTCTCCAGAGGGAATTATGCTATCAGGTTGCATAGTCACATTTTTGCTAAAGCAGCGGTGGATGCAACCCAATCCTAAACGCAACCTTGTAACCTTCGTTCAAGTCGCAATTATCCACATGTTGCAAAGTCGCAAACCTCAGGAATGAACAAAAGGTGCAACCTTTTTTGAACTGCGACTATACGACTTCCATAGGTCGCTATCCTCACTTAGGTCGTTAATTCCCTCACCTTAGACAGAGGCAGAAAGGATTAGCTGTGACCCTGCGACTACTACAAGGTTCAATCCTCTCCAAGTCGCACACTTTAGATGGAGGCAGAAAGGATGAGCTATGACCCTGCGACTTCTACAAGTCCCAATCCTCACTAAGTCGTGGCCTCTCAATACTATACAAAGATCGCACACCGCAATCCATCCTAGCATATAATAACACATGGGAGTTTCCTTGGTTTTTGGCATCATCACCATTGGAAAGAAACATTAAGCAAGATCTAACTGTACATTTAGGTTGTGTCATGGATGTCGGTTGGCATTTCAATTTTTTCCCCTCTACAATAGTAAATGAGCTCAGTATGGACATGCACAAGTTGTGCATATGTTCTTTTTTAAACCATGACTACAAAGGGGTCCAAGCTAATTTTAACTCCCAAAAATATATTACCGTTCTAATGTTGTTTCCCTAGTGCATATATATATATATCCGTGTGTGTGTGTGTGTGTGTGTGGCTAGTGAAATATGGTTGTTTGCAGGTAACATGAGGAAGTTATAGAATTGACCTAGACGAAGAAAGGTTTTGCCTTCCTCCGGAAGCTGCAAAACAAGGATTCGAACCAACAAGAAAACTCAATTTGTGCTCATGCTCAAAGATCACACTCAAAATAGAACATCGCTATCCCATTTTTTGACTCATGTAAATTCCCTTGACATTGCAACGAAATTCGCAACAGAAAGAAGATACAGGTTCGCATGGAAAAAGCTGGGGTTGCCCTCCGATGAGCAAGGTCTGAGCTCTCCAAAAGAGAAATATAGAAGGAGTAACCCTAGGTCGCAACTTCCCAGGTTGCGACTAACCTCAGGTCATGTTGACCACAGGTCATAGGTCGTAGATTACCTAAGTCCTAGGTCATAGATGACTATAGGTCACAGGTCGCAGATGGTCCAAGTTAGAAGCCAGCCCAACAGTCGAGGAGGTCAAGGGTCGAGGGCAACTCAAGAGTCACCTCAGCCTATATGTGCGGCTTCAGGAAATTAGTGAGGAGGGAAATTTAGCTTTGCAATTGAAGCCAAGATGAGACAATGAATTGGTGCTTGAGAGAAAAAGGCACTCAACTCTTGGTATTGAGTAGAGGGAGAGGTAGTGAGGCTAGGGTTTTGGTATCATGCATTGAGATGAATAGCCCATGCTCCACTACTGGGTTTTGACAAGTTGTGAATTATGTATTTGAAGTTGTCATAGCATTAATAATATATTCTCTTTTCTCGCACTGATTCACATGCTTGCTTATGGTGATAGGACTAGTTTTCTAATATTTCACTATGTTGTACGTGTGTTTTCATGCATGTAATTGGTTATGAACTAATTCACAGTGGTTGCATGCACCTTTTATTTCGAATCAATGTTTATTTGTTCCTTTCCATGTCAGTGATCTATTATGAACTACTTTGCAGTTAACTTCTAGAGTGTTTTCTTTCATGTACGTCTGATTGGGTTTTCGACTCACCAATCCTGCTCATGGCATACCCCCCCTTTTTTTGCTTCTTATACTTTCTTATATGTTTTTTTTTGGTTCGTCAATCTTGGGAAAATTTTTCTTAACTCATTGGTCATTTCGCCCTTGCCTCTACTTCATCATATTTTATCCGACGACCAAGAGTGGAAACACTTATGGTGGTAGCTGGGCACACATACTGGATGGGGCTCCTATCCCAAATGGTGTGAGGTATAATTGGGACCTTTCACTGGGGAGACCCCCTTGTTTTCGGTAGTGCAATTTTTCCCGTCAGAAAATTGGCACTAAAAGGAGGGCTAGGTGACAAGCTGAGTCCTTGGAGCCTGCATTTAGTCTCATATCTATAAATGGATCATCCCCAAATCATTATTTAGATATTTTTATCAAATTTATCTGGTTCTCGATTCTCACTTCCTGATGAATCCCTATATCACTTGTCTTAGTTAAAGTTCGACGATGAGAATGGAATTTCCATAAACGAGCACCTTTCTGATTTCCTTGACGTTTGTGAGTATTAAGAAATTGATGATTAGGGGATGGCTTGCATGCTCTTCACCCTCATTCTTGAAGGTAGTGTGAATAAATGGTGCCGCACATTGCCAGTAGCTTCCATCCATTCGTTCGGGCAACTCGCCAGTGAATTTTAAAAAGATTTTCACAGGTACGATTTTCAAAAGGTATTAATAAGGTTAAATGAGATCAGAATGAAACATAAAGAATCTCTAGAGGAGTTTTCTATTAGATTTGTTCATCCTTTTTTTTAGTTCCTTGAATGGGATTTCGACTGGGCATATTTGATTGAACAGTTTCAATAGATGGTTTTCATTTCCCTGCAACACTATCCATCTATAACAAATCCTGATCCTCATGTCTATTGTGATAATCCTCAACTTACTAGCTATCCATATTTTGTCCCTAATATTTCCTTGTCCATCTCCCCTAGTCTGGGACAAATTTAGGCCTTCAATAAGGGAATTTCTATTTGTGACATTGCTTTTCCACCTCCTAAATTTCCGCGTAGGGGAGTTTTGGCCGCAAAAGTTTTGAATAATAATGGACACATACATGAAAATACAACATATTGTATCACCTATGAATCTTTCATACACCCTAACAAATCAAAAATTGGAAACCATATTGGCCTAACATCTCTCCCTATTGATGAAACCAATCTTGAGCCCACTGAACATTGGCCTGGGTCTAGTTCTAAACCTCATTTACATACTGACAAAAAATTGGACCTTTTCCCGAATAAAGCTAATTTCCCTACAAAATCCTTGGACCTTGATGTGCATACAAGATAATTGGACTCTGTGGATGACACTGATGTGCGAGATGAAGGTCCTTGTATGATTGATACCCCCACTTCCAAATAATTTTCAAATCCTTCGAAATTGTCTTTTACTAGTTTTAACGACAATCATGAATATGCAGGTGGTGCTTCAAAATCACATTACAAAATTGATAAATCTCTTATTTCTGATATTTTTTCATCCACAATATTTAAACATCGAAGAGAGTGATGAATTGTCTCGGCAAGATCAAGATGTTTTTCTTACTGATTCATCCTCGCTTTTTACCCTAGAGGAGCCTAATATGTCACCTTCCCAACCTGATCAAATTGGTGGTGCTAATGGTTTTTATCTATTTGAAAACATATTCAGTCATGCCTTCGGTGATTGTCATTTGTATCCATCTGTTGACTATATGGAGCCACCGAAATTCTATGATTTTCTCTTTGATGATTTAGGGACTCATCAGGGAGTTGAGGAAATTCAGCTTCCGCCGATGGTTATCTCAAGTTATCATGATCTTGATGAGACCCTTGAAGCAAGTCAAACTAGTGTTTCTCGAATTAGGGTTTCTGAAATTACGGTTCCCACGCACCACTCTCCTCTCAGCATAACCATGCCGGATGTTAGCTCATCAAGGAAAGCCTTCGATTCGAGTCTTTTTTCTCTAAACACATCTTTCTATCCCCTAATAGCCAATATGCAACAACCTATGTGCCCTAATTTTTTCACTTGAAGGAGAACGTCGGCCATTGTCTCTAATATTTTTGGTTTCTGCTCGGCCAGTACCGATTGCAGTCAGGTACAAGCATATGATGTTTTACAAGGCTCTCTATTTCCTGAAAATATTCTGGTCAATTCATCTCATCCTAGGAAATATAAAGAATCTGATATGTTGGACTATTAATCTGTCAGTCTGCAAACATTTGAGAGAATTAATAATACGCTCATTGACGCTTGTCCAATCACCAAAAATAATGACCACATCCATTCACCAGTTGATCTCACGAAACCATCAAAGTTTGAAAGCCCCCCGCTGGAAGGTCTAGAGTTTTTCCAGGATGGTGAGGCACCTCAACCTCTGCTGATGGTTAATTTAGATCCTCATGTCCCTGACAAAACCCATGAACAACTTCAAGCTAGCATTTCCAAAATTAGGGTTTCTGCACTTCGATCTGGGAGCACCTCAACTTCGCCTCGTGGATGCATTTTTCCTATTACATCAAATTGAGCATCCTCAACATTGTGATGAGATTCCCAGCTGCTTTTACGGATCTTATCTAATGAATATACCTGCAAATATAAAATGTCTTACCCCACTTTAGTTGGGCCTAGGGTTGTGCATGGACGAATGTGTGTCATTTATGGATGATTTCAGGTTTCAAGTACATCTTTAGGTGTATCAGGATGAAATTTCTATTCAGCTTGAACAATCCATTTTGGCATGCTCTCTAGTAAATATCCATGACCTTCTTGTTGTTGCACATGCTTTTAAGGTAAGTCTTGTTGTTTGTGCACAATTTTGTATGTTGATGTTGATTGTGAACATTGTTGTTCTTGCAGGGCGAGAACTAATGTATTGGTCACACTGGAAATCTAATTTCACATAACCTGACCGCCTCTCCGATTAAATTAGGGTCTTAGGTTTAGGCTAGCTAATATTTTCTAATAAAAGTTTGTTGGTTCAAGTTTTTAATTACGGTTACTTGCTCAGTTTTTTATTTATGGTTTAAAATTATGTTTGCTACCTTTTCTTACATTCAATAGATTTATGCATTATAATTTTACATTAATTTTTCACTCATTCTCCTTAAGTTTGCTTGTGGCTGCATAATATTTAGATAATCATTGCATGTGATTTGCCTGGTTTTTTCACCTCCAACTAGTCGATCTTTCTCACACAGAACTCCATTACATCATAAGCCTCATCTATTACATCACATTGTACACTTTCCCCCTTGCAACATATGCACTGGTTGTTGACCTAGCTTGGAAAGTTTATGTATATTGCATACCACTGCATGAGCCCTCATTGAACCTGGAGCCTCAAAACCCTTGGTGCCTCGAATATCCTTCTTAGTCCTCCTTGAACGTGTTTGAAGCTACATGGATTGATTTCACCTCTTTGCACACATCGAATCTAGATGGATGGACTAACCTTCTTAGTGACCGTTCTTACTTTCTGTGTCATAATTGCTGAAACCCTAACCCTATTATTTGCGTGAGGTTGTGGTGGTTACCCTAAGAGGTAGCTTCTCTCAGAAGAGGTCATCAAGGTAACCTTCTCCACATTTTTCCTACGAGTCTAATTCATTAGCCAGGGAGATACGAGCAGGATTCTTGTGGGGAACCTTAATGAGTTTGAATGGCCTATATCCGCAATCCGAGCCTCGTGCCTAGCATATTCTTGAATATATTAAATGATTTGTTTTTCATATTTATCCTGTGGCTAGGACATGGGGTGTGAAGGCTTGGCATGAGGGAAAACTGAAATTGGAATATATTTCAGTTTTTGTCAAAAAATAAACAACATCTCTTGCCTGTGAAATAAGTCGGGATCCCTCATCCGCCCATGAAAAAATAAGTTCCATGAGCACATAAAAATAAGTGCTACAAGAAAGCAAAAAAAATAAGGGTAAAGTATTGAGAAAGGCTTCCTGCGTAGAGAGGTAACACAACGACTCCGTCAGGGTATTGACCAGGGTCGCTGGCAGTGAAGCAATGTTTGTGATGTCTAGAAGTGACTCTGCCCAAGTACTATCTAGGCCTGCTGGAAGTGGAGCAACACCAGAGACTTATTTTAAAATTCTGAAAAACATTAAGCCCACTGCCTTTCTCTCTGCATCATTATCAAACTAGTGACATGCGTGAACTTCTACTTTGGTGTTTTTTGATTAACAAGACCTAGATGAGGCATAGGCATTGGGCATATATGTAAAGGTCAAAGTAATACAAGAGGTACCCATCAGTACCTTTTCAATATTCTGCTGCATCATTATCCAGACTCAGATTATTGCGAGGACGGAGATAGAGACGCTGGATTCTACCAGTGATTCGCCAATTTTTGTAGCCACTACAACACCACCCAATATTTTGGGTATATTCAAATTTTTTAGTCCCCCTCTGCTTGCTCAGCCTTTAGGATTTCGACCCAACCTTTATTCAGTGATACTCCTGTGACCTATTCCCGCCAAACCCTATCACTACACCCACTTGTATTTTTGTCTCATCAATACACTAGGGCCTTGGGGTCTGTTGCTTCAAAGAGCACTGAGAGTCCCCCCCATTGTATTTTGAGATAGGTTTCCCCCAAATCGTCATGATAGTGGCCTCAAACGTGCTTTACCTACTTATAGCCCCTCACAAACCTTCTCATCACCATGACAAGATACTTTTGTTGCAATCATGCCATGTGTGTGGATATCATCATGCATGTACTTGAATGCAAGATTTTCTATGTATTAAGTACATAAAATATGTCCATTAGAAGCACTTTCACCATGGATCATTTAGGCATTCTATTTGGGTACTCAACCAAGCTCATGGTCCCATGTAAATTATTTTCAAATGTGGGTACACCATTCTCTAAAAGGTAATTGTGTACTGATTGATATTGTAATGTTTCATGTAGGTCGAATCCATGGATGATATACCCAACAATATCACCACTGCATGGAAGGAAACAAATTAAAACTAAAATAAAATGGGCACAGTCATGGAACATGACACACTCAACTCCTTTCCATGTAGGAATGAGAAAAAAAACTACATCTGAGACCTTGTAATTCGAGCTGAAATATAAAGGGTGGGAGATATGTGACACGTGTAAGCAGGGAACAAAAGGTGTGATAATTGAGGAAACTTTTGATCATGATTAAGCCACACCCTTTCCATATGTATGGCCTCATCCCTAAGGAGCTACTCATAGAAGACAATCACTTGTTCGACACTGAATTATATTTCAAGCCAAAGGGGCTATCTCATTTGTCACACGTACAAAAGGACATATTTTAATGGAAAAGAAGGGATTTTAATAACTACACGTTATGGAATGTTTTAAGGGCCATGAGACAACATGGGCATAAAGCCAGATCCATAAAACGCATGCCTTATTGAGTACCTAGGAGCCATATATCATAGAATCCTGAAAATAGTTGCACGTGGAAAGACAATGCCTGGCTGAAACACAGATGCATAAGCTCTCAGGGGACCTTACTAATTTGGAGGCAGTATGGTCGAAGGAAATTGATTGAGGAGGCCACTAATATGTGTTGAACAATGTAACAGGTACATTGAGGATCCATTAACATGGTACCATTAATATCCTCTACAATATAAGGCTCTAATCGTCCATACGAACTGCTCAAATATGATGCGCCATAATTATTTGACATGTGAGGTCGTGGATTGTCAAAGCGGATAGAGGAATAATTATTTTACTATAGACCACAATAGCGCACTCAAGAGATTAAAATTTTGCACTGTTAGTCATCGAAAGGGTCAACACACTCTAAATAAATGTGTAAGGACGTAAATGGAAAAGAAGGCAAGAGGTGTATTACTTCTTTCCAAATTGACAGCCGAGGTGCATGACTGAGGAGAGGTTCAGTCGAAGAAAGGGGACATGCGGGAGGCCCTCCAAAAACCAATATTAGTAAGAACACATTATGTATATGCATCGAGATGTTGTGTGGTAACATTTGCAGTAAACGTGAAAATGTATTGTTCCATGTCATGACAATTAGATGAAGTGGCACTTGAACACCACAACATAGGCACACTAGGAATAACGCCTTTACTTATGCGTTTGACCTGATGGTTGATTCTCTCTCAGCGTCATAGGTAACAGGATAGGCATACTAACACACAATGTTGATGGCTACGTATCCTTAGAGTAGGTGGAATCCTCTACGCTGCACCACCGATTGGCTTCCCCATTTCATTTTTTATTTCTATTACAACAACAACCTGGGTTATAATAGAAAACACTCTTTTCTCACTAATAGTCAACATGCAAAAACTATTTCTAGGAGCTGCTATAGATGTGATGATGATTTCACGGAGGTTGAAAGGTAGTCTCCCAATGATAAAACTAGAGAGGAATTCATGCACGAAAGATTCACATTACAACACCATTTATCTGCATTCTAGCGCTAAGATTCCTCAATCAAGTGACATGACACCTCATTGAGCATAGTTTGATGTTTTTGAGTGCAAGGATCACACTCGGAAGGGAGACTAACATTTGATTTTAGTATGGTAAGCAAGGGGCTCCAAAGGGAATTATGCTATCAGGTCGCATAGTCTCATTTTTGCTACAACAGCAGCAGATGCGACCCAATCCTAAATGCGACCCTGTGGCCTCTGTTCAAGTCGCAAGTATCGACAGGTCGCAAAGTTTCAAACCTCAAGAATGAAAAAAAGGCACGAAATTTTGTGAACTGTGACTATGTGACTTCCATAAGTCGCTATCTTTTCTTAGGTCACCAATTCAAACACCTTAGATGGAGGCAGAAAGGATCATTTGCGACCCTGTGACTGCTACAAGTCGCAATCCTCACCAAGTTGCACACTTTAGACAGAGGCAGAAAGGATGAGTTGCGACCATCCGAATGATACAGTTTTCAATCCTTGCTAAGTCGCAACCTCTCAATACTTTTCTAAGGTTGCACACCGCAATCCGTCCCAGCACATAGTAACATATCAGAGTTTACTTGGTTTTCGGCATCATCACCATTGGAAAGAAATATTAAGCAAGAGATAACTGTAGATTTCGGTTGTGTGATGGATGTAGGTTTGCATTTCAATTTTTTTCCCCTCTTCATCAGTAAACGAGCTCAGTATGGACATGCAAGATTTGTGCATATGTTCTTCTTTAGACCGGGACTGCACAGGGTTCCAAGCTAATTTTAACTCCCAAAAATATATTACCGTTCTAATGTTGTTCCCCCAACATATATATGTGTGTGTGTGTGTGTGTGTGTGTGTGTGGCCAATGGAATGTGTTCGTTTGTAGGTAACATGAGGAATTTATAGCATTGATGGAGACGAATAAATTTATTTCCTTTCTCCGGAAGCTGCAAAGAAAGGATTCAAACAAACAAGGAAACTCACGTTGTGCAGATGCTGAAAGATCGCACTCAAAATAGAACATTGTTGTCCCATTTACCAACTCATGTAAATTCCCTTGAAACTGCAATGGAAATTGCAGTAGAAAGAAGCTTCTGGTTCGCATGGAGAAATACGGGGTTGTCCTCCAGCGAGAAAGGTCTGAGCTCTCCAAAAGAGAAATATAGAAGGAGTAAACCTAGGTCACAACTTCCTAGGTTGCAACTAACCTCATGTCACAGATGACCACATGTCAAAGGATTTAGATTACCCCAAGTCGTAGGTCATAGATGACCATAGGTTGCAGGTCATAGATGGCCCAGGTCGGAAGCCAGCCCTATAGTCACGGAGGTCAAGGGTCGAGGGAAACTCAAGAGTCACCTTAGCCTATAGATGTGGCTTCATGAAATCAATGAGGAGGTACTTTTAGCTCTGTAATTGAAGCCAAGACGAGAGAGTGAATTGGTGCTTGGGAGCTAAAGGCACTTAGCTCTTGGTATCAAGCAGAGGGAGAGGTAGTGAAGCTAGGGTTTTGGTATCATGCATTGAAATGAATATCCCATGTTCCACTACAACATTTTTACAAGTTTTAAAATATGTATTTGAAGTTACAGTAGCATTAGTAATATATTCTCTTTTCTGGCACTCACTCACATGCTTGCATGTTGTGATATTACTAGTTGTCTAATATTTAACTATGTTGTACGTGTGCTTTCATGCATGCAATTGGTTATGAAATAATTCACAGTGGTTTCATGTACGTTTTCTTTCGAATCAATGTTTATTTGTTTCTTTCCAGGTTAGTGATCTATTGTGAACTACTTTACAGTTAACTTCTGGCATGTTTTCTTTCATGTACGTCTAACTGGGTTTTTGGCTCACCGATCCCACTCATGGCATACCCCCCTTTTATTTTTCTACTTGGAATTTCTTATATCTTTTTTTTTGGTTCTTTAATCTTGGGCTAACTTTTCTTCACTGATTGGTCATTTCACCCTTGCCTCCACTTCATTATCTTCTATTTGACGACCAAGAGTGGAAACACTTATGGCGGAATTTGGGCCCACATACCGGATGGGGCTGCTATCCCAAACAGTGTGAGGTTTAATTGGGACCTTTCACCGTGGAGACCCCCTTGTTGTTGGTGGTACAATTTTTCCCTTCAACAAAACCATAAACCCTTAGTGAGCATGGTTTATATCTGAAGGAGAATATGTTGCAAGTAATAATAAAGGAAAACA
Source organism: Pinus albicaulis (assembly GCA_034641835.2). Taxonomy (NCBI): domain Eukaryota; kingdom Viridiplantae; phylum Streptophyta; class Pinopsida; order Pinales; family Pinaceae; genus Pinus; species Pinus albicaulis. Next base: position 1,172,488,112 of record CM076583.1, read on the forward strand.
ATGAAAAATTCTTTTTAAATGTTTCATAGAAAATAGGTGTTAGACAAAGAACCATGACAAACGCCTCAAATAGAAGCAACCCCATCAACCAAAAAACAAACAAGGAGACGTGTAAATATATAAAAATTACCATAAACATTGTACACCACTTATGAATATGATTGAATACCGTCACCAACAAACACAAGAAGTGCTAACAATTAACAACAATAAAGAAATGACAACAACATATTTCATCTTCTAGCTTCCCCCTTAAAAAACAAGTGTTGGAGGAGCGAGAATAAAATGTTATTTTCATCAAACCCCCCGCGAAACAAAAATAAGGGAGTAACTAAAGACTATAGTAGAAGACTATAGTTTGGAGAGAGAGAAGGATCATGAGGATGTCAATATCCTCATTATTGATTATACAAAGGATATGAATGCCCTTTAAGCACATGGAGTACTGAGATTATTAATCATCCCCATTTTGTGAGCTCCAAAAATAATTATTGCATGTGACAATAGGATATATGAGTATATATTAAGCACACTTATGATGGATGATGAACCCATCAATATAGAAGTGGAAAAAATATACTTCACGATAGGTTTATCTCAATGTGCAACACTGATCATCCTAAAAGGATGCGAATGTGGTAGATAAACATTGTATATTCAAGAATATATCAATGTTCATTTTCCTATGGGAACTAAAAATATGAGTTATTGAGTTCCAATTAATATAATTTAGAGTCTAAGCCTCAAAATTATCATTATGATCATATCTTGGATGCTAGGATCCATGAGACAATAGTATGTCTCATGCCCGCAACTATATTATGGGGTAGTGTGTCTACATCCTACAATATTCAATTGGTGTATAGGGCTCCTAAGAAACATGAAATCCCATTTAATATTGTAAAATTGGCTAAGAAAATAACCTTGGCCATTTAAAACATCTTGTATAACTTCTTACTAGAGTGAGTTTTCTAGGTCCCTATATTACTGGTGTAGTCCCTTATTATTTTTAGTGTAGCCCCCATATTGTTATTTTTTTACCCCTATAGTCCCCATATTATTATTATTTTGCCCCATAAATGCCCACTATTTTCATTCTTGTGCCCTTACATTATAATTGTTAGGTCAACTAAGATCATATTATGACCCCATGGACTCCTATATATAGAAATGAGGTTTTGTTATTTGTATCATTCAAGAATTTCTCATTTATGTAATGAAAAGGAGGTTTCCCCCTTGAAGAGGTTGATTTATAAGTAGTTGATCTATCCTTTCTTCTATTTTGTGAGTTGGTTTCATAAAATTTGGTATCAGAGCTTTGGATTCTAGGGTTTTGCTGCTTCAAATAGGTCATCGTGGAAGTTTCGATATAATGGTTTTTCGGCGAAATTTCAGAAGATAAAAAAAACCCAATTGCGAAGAAATTTGGAGGAACTTCGTGTAAAAGTTTCAGATATTGTTTTGCAATATTTTTGGAGATATGATTTGTGGAATTTAAGGTTTTTATAGGCTCCTAAATTTCATCTCAAAGAGGTGACCTTGGGAAAATCGTCATAACTCTCTCTCTAAACATCATATTGGAATTATGTAAAAAGTGGTCAAAATCACACGGACTATAGTTTCATGTGTATCGATTTCAAAACCGAAGTAGGAAAACTTGGTACGTGGCATGTAATACAAGTTCACTCTATTGAACGATTACATAATTAGGTCACTGTGGGACATTGGGAATAACTTTGTCTTGAAGAATGCAAATCAGGTCGGACCAATGGAATTGGAAATAAGATTCAAAGGGATAATAAAGTACCGAAGATAAAATATTGTGGATCCAAAATTACAGAGATACATCAATTTCAATATCGAGCTCCTGAAAAGATAGAAAAAGGTGTGTATTTTTTTTAATTGCATAAGTCTTGTTTGAAAAATCAGTTTGAAGTGATTCCAAGGGCATATTGAAGCATATATATTAGTATTGGGTTCTAAAATATCCCCTAAGAAGAATTCAACACTCATTAAGCCCTGGGAAGGCTCTACTATGACTCATGAGCAGGAAGAAGTGCAACATGATCTATCGAAATTCCAAGACCAAGTGTAACAAATTTCTCTCTCGCAAAGAGTAACAAAAAATGAAATGGAAGCTGAGATGGATGGTTTGAAGAAAGGTGTGGAAGCTAAGATGGATGGTTTGAAGAATGGCATGGAAGCTTAGATGTATGGAATGGAAGCTAATATCGATGAAAAAATGAAAGGCAACATGGAAGACACGAAGAATGATCTAAAAGTAGACATGGAAGGTTTGAAAATTTTGATACAAAAAATGGTTCCTTATGGAGAAAAGGTAGTAGAGGAAACTCATGATGAGAAAAAAATAAATGTTAATCTTGATTTCATAAACTCTAATGTTGCATTGAAGACCCACCACATTCCAAAGATCGATATGAGGAATTTTGATGGCAATGATCCTGTAACATGGATAATACATATGGAGCAATATTTTGATCTCCATAATGTGCAAAACACACAAAAGGAACGCATTGCAACTCTATATTTAGAAAAAAATACATTTGTATGGTATCGATGTCTTTTATTTCGTAAAAAAATTGTCACTTGGAAAAGTTTTATGGAGGAAATTGTAGCACATTATGAGGATACAAAGAGAAGCAAATTCTTAAGCTAATTGATGAATCTCAAAAAATGGGGTTCAATGGTGGAGCACATTGAGGACTTAAAAAAATTGAATATAAGGGTAACTGATATTCCAGAGGAACAAAAGATTGATGTATTCATAGGGACTTTAATGGATAACATCCAACATGAGGTTCACCTTTTGGAACTTGATTCATTGGAGACAAAATTCAGGTTGGAAATAAGAATTGAAAGTAAAATTATGGTGACAAGGAAGCCTACCACTCACATCTATAAGGATGGAAGTGTTGTTACTCCTAGAATTCCACAACCTAGAAGGTTCACACCACAAAAATTGGAAGAAAAAAGAGAAAAAGGTATTTTCTATAGTTGTGATCACAAATACACTAAAGGTCATAAGTGTGTTGAGAAGAAATTATTTTACATAGATTGTGAAAAGGAGGAAGAAAATGAACAAGAAACTTCAAAAGAAGATGATATACACCAGGGAAAAACCCTAGAGAAATAAGAAATGAGTCTGACCATATCTTGTAATGCATTGGTAGGAATTACCACTCCTCAAACTCCCAAGATATAAGGACATATCAAGAATAAAAATGTAATAGTGTTGATTGATTCAAGTAGCACACATAATTTTATTCATTGTAAGGTAGCCATGGAATTGATTTGGTTCCTATATCTAGTACCAAAGTGTCAAGTGATGGTTGCAAATGGAGGAACTATAAACTGGTATGGAAAGTGCCATAATATAAAGCTAACCAAGGGGGGATATGTATTGAATAGTCCAATGCTTTCCATTCCAATTGGAGGTGATGATGTGTACTAGGAGTACAATGGTTAACATATTTCGGGATGATAGCTTTTAATTTCGAAGAACCGTTATTGATTTTTTTTTTTTTTCAGAAGGAAGGGAAGTTGAATTACGGGGTATTGCAGGGAAGACAAAAAAAATAATAACCTCTAATGTCATGAAAAGCTTCCAAAGAAAGAACAAAGAGGTGTAATTACACAATTATGCCCATTAGAAGTTCCAATTTCAAAATCATCTATTTCTTTAGATCTCCAAAAGGTCTTGGACAATCATTCCAAGGTTCTTGAAACTACTAAAGGACTCCCAGCTATTCGTGATCATGTTCATGCTATTCATTTGATTCCAGGAAGTTTAACTCCAAACATTAGGCCTTAAAAATATTCTTATATCCAAAAGAGTGAAATTGAATGTATGATTGCAGAAATGTTAGAGGATGGTATATTTCAACCTAGTCAAAGTTCTTTCTCTACTCCAGTAGTATTCGTGCACAAGAAGGATGGATCTTGGGGCATTTGTCCAGATTATAGGGAGCTCAATAAGCTCACTATTAGAGATAATTTATCATTCTTGTGATTGATTAATTATTGGATGAACTACATGGAGAAATTTATTCCACCAAGTTGGATCTTCATTCAGGATATGATCAAATTAGAATGAAGATTGAAGATATTACAAAAATAGCATTTCAAACTCATGAGGTTCATTGTGAATTTTGGTCATGCCTCTTATCCTTACCAATGCACCTTATACATTTCAAGGGTTCACGAACTCCATTTTCAAACCCCTCCTTAGAAAATCTGTTTTAGTAATTTTTGATGATGTACTAATCTACAACAGGTCTTAGAAGGATCATGTTCAACATGTTTACGGGGTGCTCAAAATATTGGTGGAGAAAAAATTATATTCAAACACCTCCAAATGTTTCTTTTGAGTACAAGAGGTGGAATATCTAGGTCATATTGTATCTCGGGAGGGTGTTAAGGTAGACCCTAAAAAAATTAAATCCATTAAGGAATGGCAAGTCCCCATGACCATAAATCAGTTGCGAGGATTTCTTGGGTTAACACGGTATTATTGCAAGATTGTTAAGAATTATGGGAGAATAGAAGCACCTCTAACAACATTATTGAAGAAATATGCATTCTCATGGACTCCTGAAGCAAGTAAGGCCTTTGAACATATTACAGAGACAATGTGCCAAGCACTGGTCTTAGCTATGTCAAACTTCACAAAAACCTTTATTATGGAATGTGATGCCTCAGGAAATGGAATTGGCATTGTTTTAATGCAAGAATGAAGACCCATTTCTTTTGAAATACATCCAATCAAAGGAAATTATTTATAGAAAACTATTTATGAGAAGTAAATGTTGGAAATAATGAATGCACTAAATAAATGGTGACCTTACGTAATGGGAAGACACTTCAAGGTAAAAACTAATCATGATAGTCTTAAATAATTTTTGGAACAAAAGCTATCTTCAGAAGAGCATGAAAAATGGGTCACAAAGATGTTGGGTTATGACTGTGAAATCATCTAAAAAAAAGGAAGTTAATTTTTTTTGCAGATGCACTCTCAAGAAATGATGACGAGGTGGAAGCATTGCTTTGTACAAAGAAGTGTGGACACTCATTCAAAAGTTGTAGCAAGATCCTAGTACATCTGATACATTTAGTTGGAAAAATGATTCCTTATGTTACAAATATAGCTTATATCTTTGTAACAATTCCCAAATAAAATAAAATATTCTTTTGGAATTTCACACCTCTCCATTAAGGGGACACTCAGGATTTTTAAAAACTTACCGCATGGTGAAGAAAGCATTTTTTTTTAGATGACCTTGAATATAATATTCAAACGTTTGTGGCGGAATTTTTGTTTGCAAGAAAAATAAGGCTGAGACAATTAAGACCTTGTGTCTGCTACAACCTTTATACATTTCAAGTCAATGTTGGGAGGAGATTTCAATGCATTTTATCACTAGTTTACGTAAGTCAAAAGGAATGAGTGTCATCATGGTGGTACTTGATAGAATTACCAAGTATGCATAATTTTGTGGATTATCTTATCCATTTAAAGAAAGTACAGTTTCTACTACATTTATGGAAACAACTCAAAATGTACATGGAAACACAAATATTATTGTAAGCGAAAGATATCCCATTTTCCCTGAAAGTTTTGGACGGAATTGTTTTCATGTTTGTGTACTCAACTATCTCATAGCTCATCTTATCATTCTCAATCTGATGGGTAAACTGAGATAGTGGAAAAATGTTTGGAAGGATATCTTCATTGTTTTGTATCGGGTAAGTAAACACAATGGGTTAAGTGGTTACCTTTGGATGAATGGTGGTATAACAATTTCGTCTATACTGCAACAAAAATGAACCTATTTATGGTACTTTATGGATATCATCAACCATCCATCACATCATCTTTAAGATAAAATTCTAATGTTCAAGCAGTGTAATATGACATCGAGAATCAACAACAAGTTCTCTAACTCTTAAATTATAACCTAAATTTGGCACAAAATTGAATGAAACAATAGGTTAATCAACATCACAATGAGAGAATTTTTGATGTAGGATACTAGGTATTTTTATGACTACAACCATACAAAAAAATGTCCCTTAAGTAATATCAGAAGGATAATAAAGTATCACCAAAGTACTTTGGTCCTTACAATGTGTTGCAAATGATTGGTACTATGGCATGCAAATTGGAGCTTCCTGCTTCTTCCTGAGTGCACCTAGTTTTCCATGTTTCATGCTTAAAGAAGGTTACAGGTGACAAAATTCTAGTTCAAAAAATATTGCAAAAAATTGATGAGGAAGGAAAAATAATATTGGAACCTAATGCAGTCACATAAATAAGAAATCAAAGGCTATGAAATCGATCAATTTCAAAGTATCTCATCAAGTGGAAGAACTTAGCCATTGAATATTCCACATGGGAGGATGAGAATTTTATACAGAAGCATCCATAAGTACTCATGTTTTGAGGACAACAATTTTTTCAAGGAGATGGGAATGCTAGACCCCTATATTACTTGTGTAGTCCCTTATTGTTGTTAGTGTATCCCCCTCATTGTTTTTGTTTTACCCCTGTAGTACCCATATTATTATTATTGTACCCCATAAAAGCACACTATTGTTATTGTTTTGCCCTTACATTATTATTATTAGGTGGGCTATGATTATATTATGACCCCATGGAATCCTATATATAGAAATGAGGTTTTTTCATTTGTATCATCCAAGAATTGTTAATTTTGGTAATGTAAAGGAGGTTTCCCCCTCAAAGTGGATGATCTCTAAAACGTTGATCTCTCTTTTCTTCTATTTTGTGAGCTTGTTTCATGATAGAGTTCTAGTGATGTAACACTGCATCGTACTCCTCCCTCCTAGTAAAGGAGAACCTGGGATGGCTTAAGGAGTAGTTTTGATACATATTATTAGAGACTAGTGAGTGAAAAATGGATTTTATGATGATTTCCTTTGCTAGTGGCCACATCAAGTCATCACAATTAACCAATAACCATGTGACTAGCTTATTCTTACAAGGAGAACATAAGTTAGCATTTAATCCAAATGATGCTTGGGGAAAAAATTCTAAGCATAAATGTTGTTTATAATTTAAAGTTATTTAATTGTTATAGTTATTTAATTATATACCATAGATAAGAGGTGAATGTTTTTGGCATGAAGCATGAAAAAACTAATACTATGATGACCTATATATGGGATCAATGTTAAAGAGATATTCATGGCATAGGTACAGGGGTAGACATAATTATTGTCTTGCGAGATAAGTTGGGAGGGTAAGACAGTCATTATAGAGGAATCTAGAGGTTCTTATCCACTATGAGCCTCATAGGTTCCCAATTTGGCATCTCTTTACTAATCATCTAACACCTTTTTTAGTACCCCTTTTCCATTTTCATGCCACCCCATCCCCTATTTTTCTCATACCAATGAATTTTTTATAATAATACAACTATATTCTTATCATGTCATTTTAATGTTTAGTTTTATGTATTTAATAAGGAAATTTCCTTTTTTACTAACCTAAGAGAATCCATGATAACCGATTTAGGTAGGCCATACAAATACTCATGAAGTAAAAATAAAGGACAACAACTGCAACACTATTTTTTGTCGCTGGAAAACTTTCAAGCTGCAACAGTAACCTTTTGTATTATTGCAACATTGAACATTTGCAGCAACATCCCTTAATTATTGCAACACCCCAGATAGCTCACTGCTACAACATGAGCATGGTGTAGATGATGGAACTCCTACTGCTACAACAATATCAAATAGAAGATTATCTAACTCCAATTGTTGCAATACAATAGAGCACAATGTTGTAACTCTATTGCTTCAATATGATAATGGTTTGTTCTACAACTCTGTCTACAAGGAAAATGCTATAAAATTGGTGTTGCATTCCCAAGCTAATCCTACAACACCTTGGTAATCATTATTGAGGATAACCATTACAAGATGGGGATACCTACTAGGTCACAACACCAACCAGTCTCCAACCATAAAATTGTCATAAATAGATTATAGGTTGGTCATTTTAACACCCAATTAGTGAAGTGACAAGAGATAGTTGAATACCCAACAAGGAAAGGTTGACAATAATAGGAGACTAACTCATTTTCCACCTATCAAAATAGTTGAATGTGTGAGTGTTAGTATAATATATTAGTATAATATTCTCTATTACTTGGTGAAATTGTTGTAACTGAGAAGGGAAACCCTAAGGATATGTAGATTCTTATGTTTTTCCCTTCATATCTTAATCAAATAAACCTTCATATCTTAATCAAGTAAAGACTACAATACTATGTATAAAAACACCATACTCTACCGGAGCTTGAGTGAAAGATTAATTGCAATTTTCATTCTAAATTTATGCTAATACAAAGGTTATGATTGTGTTCCATTTTTGTTTCTTTCTCTACATATGGTGTGCTAGTAACTTAGATGTTCTACTGCTTCCTTAAAACAATGTCTTTCTTGAGGAGGTAGAGGCCTCTCCTTAGTAAGGTAGTGCACATACCCATATAGAATAGTTTCTAGTTTGATTTATATTTTTTCCATACAAGTAATTACTCGTTTTCTCTATGTTGTTGTAACTTTCTAATATTATACATAATTCCATTTCTTTATGTTGCTACAACTCATTAATATGACGATTGGTTTACTCTAATTCTGAAGAATCTGATTTTCTTATTTTGTTTCCCAAAATTTGCACTTTCATAATTAATACACCTTGTTGGATTGGATTTTTTATAGTAAAATTTATCAGCAATCTATTAACTTCCAAAATTCATCACATTCATTATCAATATTTCCAAAATTTTGTCTAGTTATATTATACTTTTTTTATCATGTTTCCACAAAATCATGTTTTGATATTCCATCTTATAAGCCAATAAAACACGATCATATGATAAAGAAAATTATAAGGCAAAATGCTAATTTTTCTATATATTTCATCATTGAAAATTAACAATTTATATTAAAAATTATTTCTAAAAGGCCACTATAGAAAACTTTGTTTTTGTAGCGGCCATGATCCTATAGAAAAGATAGATCGAGGTTGATGGTCTGAAAATTTGTGGCCAACAAATGAATGAAGAAATGTTTTGGAGATGAATTTGGAGTGATGGAGAGGCTCTTGTGTTCATGAGATGGACGATACAGTTCAACATCACTCTTGTTGTAGTCAAAGTAGTGGTCAATGCTCCAAGTTTGCATGTATAATTAAATCAATCTATGTGTATGTGTAAAGAGGAAAATAACCTCTAGATTCTAAGTCAAATAGTCTTCCTAAATTTGAGATCTCAGAAAAATATGAGTGATCCAAGATACTCTCTCTCATCATATTTCTTAATGAAATACTCTTCCTTTATAAATCTACCCATGAAATACCATATTGTATGAAAATTTGAAGATATATTTTTATATCTATAAGGATCATAGATCGATGGAAGGTAGTGTGCAATTATAGATAGAACTTATATAATTATAATACTTTGTATGACGTAAATTATATAATAAAAAAGTTGTGTTTGATGTAGTTTTTCTCCAACTAGAGTATTTTATCTACCTATTGTTTTGAATAATTATTAAGAAAAAAATACTCGGAAGAAAGGATGCATAGCTTAAGCATAATCATTACCATTTCATTTGGCTTTTAGATTTATTTTTCATTAATATTTCAATTCTACAACTATTGATTACAATTTCCATTCATTTATTACCAAGTTTTGTGCATTTACTTATGAAAATTGTTCGGATTCCATTGAAATTTATTTATTTATTATGTTGATCTTATTTTAAATCCATAGATCAAGATAATATATCATGATTTTAAATACATTACTTCACACAAGTTATACAGGAAACAACTTTTTATGCTCACATTAAAATTGTAGTAGGATACCTCAAAGAATTTCACAAGTTATATATCCACAATAGATGAATGTAACACCCCCACCCAAAATTTACACTATTTTACAAGATCTTATTGATAAACATTAGCTGAGAGTTACTATGACATGACCCAATAACCAAGTTCTATTTATGGAAGTAGGGTCTAATAACCGGAAAATTATTGATACCCCTAAGGGGCACCTGATCACCTAGATGTCAAACAACAATCACCAGTGTTCAACCTATTATTTGGAACTTTCTGTTTAGTTGAGATCACTACCCATCCACACAAATGCCAATTTTTTCATGTGTCTAGAAGGCTACAACCAAAAGCATAGGTCTTCCTCTGTGTGGTTGCAACAAAATTTTCCCAATTCTATGACTATGGTTGTGAAATATGTGCCACATTTACAGGTCTAGCCTACAGGCCACTACCCACAGAAACCCAAAACTATCCAAAATAATTTCTAAGGCATTCACAAGTCTATACAAAATATACTAGGCTCAAGTTTTTCCCAAACATGCAAGTTACATGATAAACATTTAGACAAATACTTTGTGGTCAAGGCACTTATAGGTCATAAATGTATAGTTTCATAAGAGAATAACCAATAAGGCTTTCTTCTCTCTCTTAAAACTGAAATAAAATACATTATGGTATGTATTCATATCAAGTATCCAATAACTCATTGAAACTTGGAATTGATTCATAATAAGAGTAGATCATCAATAGGAAATATACCATGCATATAACCAACACTTAGCCAAAATAGAACCATGACAAAATAGTCATGCAATCATACATAAAATCAAAACTTGTGCTCATTATTATCAATAATAATCAATCCATAATAACATATACAAATTCCAACCACATTAGAGACTTCCATATACCACTTGACCATAGATTGTGTTGAAATGAATATTTCTTTCAACCAATCACCCTTGTGCCATATTCCAACCATGAATGTGGGATCTCATGGGATAAAAAAAAAAAAAACCAACTAGAGCATATAGAGGCTAAGCCACCTCAACCCTTGATCACAATGATTTAACATAAACTAGTTCAAAAATCATCAAACTAACAAAAGATTGGATGCCTCAGAATTTCTTCACCATACCCAGAGGAATTTTCTTATCTCCACCACCTATTAAGGGATTCCTACATAAAACTATCTCCACCCCCAACCCTTGTGGTTTTCATGTAGCCACTTCACTCGGATCCAAAATATTCTAAAAATACAAAGATAAACCAAGAATGAATTCCATCAGAGTATGGATATATATGAAATGGAAAGGCAATGTTGAAACCACTTTCAATCCAAGAAAATACCATTCCAATGAAAAAAAGATAACCTGTAAACCAAATACATGCACCATGCATTCAAACCGCAGCAGGAAAATACACATGAAACATGTTGCCTGCAAAATCTTCCTGTTGTAGTTTCTCCTCTGATATTCTCCTTGCGTTCCCTTGGTTTCCTGTTATTTTCTTTTGTTTTTCATTTTCTTTCTTACTTGAGTCCTCCTTGTGTCCAACTGCCCTCTCTCTTCTCCTAGAGCTCTATTTTTGTAAGTGATCAAAAGCTAAACTGACAAAAGTTGTCCACTATTTCTCTAATTCCTTTTTATCCTTGATGTCTAATATCTCTTCCTTTCCTTTTGTTTTAATTTCATTTTCCTTCATTTATTTCTAATTTCTCTTGCATGCATATTATTGTCCATTCATCTTCCTTTTATCTTATTTTTATTTTATTCTATTAATTAATTGTATTTTATTTCCTTTTGCCTTTGCCAATATTAATTTCCATAGCCAATAATAAACCACAAGTGATACCCACTTTAATTTTTTTCCCCTTCATTCATCTTGGAATATCTATCCCATGACCTTGGTCTTATTTTATTTACATAGAAAATCAATCCCAGGTTTTTAGAAACCCCTCCCCCTTAGGGGAACACTGTCCTCGGTTTTCTATGTCATTTATGACCAAAAAAAAATTTAAAACAAAACATACTACTTATTGGTGCTTTATAACACAACTCATTGTAGTATTTACAATAACAAACTATTGAAAGCATGAAAAACATATCGCTTATTGGAGATTTATAGCACAACTTGATGCGACATTTACAATAACATATATATATATATATATATATATATATATATATACATCAAAGCCTCATTTTATTTAATGATAAAATATAGAAGGTTATAATGCTCACATTTGATGAGTCATATCCCATGTAGCTTCATTACACCTAAATTGATTCCACTACGCTTTAACTTGATCTATTACTCTGTTCCGAAGTATGAGTTGTTTCTATTACAATATGCATTGTGGCTTTGGATGGAAATATCCCTCTAGTTCACCTACAATACAAGCCAATCGATCACATGATCAATATCTAGCACATATATTACATAATGAGACATGGAAAACATCATGGAAATTTACCGATGGCGATAAAGAAAGTCTATAGGCCACTCCTCCAATCCTCTCAAGGATCTAAAAAGGTTCACAATAATTAGGTGCCAAGTTTTCACTTGACCCAACCCCGAAGGAGCTCCTCTTGGGCTTCATGTGCAACTAAACATGCTCCCCAATATTAAATTTCTTGAATGCTCTATGCTGATCCACATAAATCTTATTCTTGACCTATGTTTCCTTTAAATTCCTTTTAATAACTTTCATGTTATGCTCCATCTTTTCCAACATATCTAGTCCAACCAACGCTTTGTTCACTAGATCACTCCAGTTCAGAGGAGTATTATAACTCTTCATATAAATTGCCTCAAATGGACTCATCTTCAAGGATTACTCATACCCATTATTATAAGAAAACTCCACCAGTGGAATATACTCCTCCAACATCCTCTATTGTTGCATGACATACATCCACAACATATCCTCAAGACTCATGTTGACCCTCCACTTTGTGGATGATAAATTTTACTGAAAACTAACTCTTTCCCTAAGCCTACAAAAAAATCCTTCCAAAAAATAGAAGTGAACTAATAATCTATGTCTAATCTAAAATTATTGGGAACTCCATGCAACCTAACTATCTCCTTGATGAAGATATGAGCTACTGCAATGAAGTGAGGTACTTGGCTTAACCTGTCAACCATGCCCATGATGGAATAATACTACCTTCATGTCCTTGGAAAAATTGTATCTAAGTTCATGGAAATGACCTTCTACGTCCATTCAAGAATCATAATAGTTTGTAACAAAGTAGCCGGATGCTTTCATTCAACTTTCACTTGTTGACAATCCAAACACTTGGCAACAAAATCAACCACTTCTTTCTTCAAATTCAGCCAATATTAGAACTTATTAACAATTTCCAAAGACTTTTGATATCCTAGGTGGCTTGAATGTGCGTTGACATGAAACTTTTTCAATATAAGCTTCTTCAAATTGCTACTATATGACACATAAATCCTTCTCTTGAATCTGGCCAAGCCATTTGTTGTGAGGTGATACTACTCATACATATCACCTTCACCTTTCTACTACAATCTCTACTTGAGTTGTTAATACTTTTGATCATGTTACACTACATGTAAGATCTCCTCCTATAAATATATCCCATAAAAGATCACAATTAAAATATGGTTCACATGCACTCTCCTACTAAGAGCATCTGCAACTCGATTCTCTTTACCCTTGATGTAATTGATCTCAAAATCATACTCACTAAGAGTATCCAACCATATAGCTTGCCTTGAATTCATATTGGGTTGGTTTAACAAATAAATTAATCCACTGTGATCACTCATAAATATGAACCTCCTCCCAAGGAGATAATTTCTCCACATCTTGTGCATGAATGATAGCTACCAACTCATGATCATTAGTCTCATAGTTCTGCTTGTGCTCATTCAGCTTCCTTAATTTATAACAAACCACCTATCATTCCTGCATTAGGACTCTACCTTGTCCTTCCTTATAGGAATTTGTACAAACCTCAAACTCCTTATTAGGATTTGCAATATTCAAACTAAAGCATGGTAAGAAATTGATTCAACTTCTCCAAACTAGCTACACACTCCTCAATCCTTTCAAACTTCTTCCCTTTCCTCCGAAAATATGTATTAGGATAGAAAATGTTAGAGAAGTTCCCAATGAACCACCTGTAATAACATAATAGCCCCAATTATTTGATATCATCCACATTTGTTCGAGCTTTCCACTTTATGATATCTTTAATATTTTCTAGATCCACTACTATCCATTGATTAGAAACAACATGTCCCAAGTAATGAATCTTAGAATGAGATAAACCATTCTTTCCGAGCTTGGCATACAACTAATTCTCTCTCAATAATATCAATACCATTTTTAGGTGCTCTACATGCTCCTCCTCATTCTTGGAATATACCAATATATCATAGACAAATAATATCATAAACGTTTTTAGATAAGGGCACAACACATTTTTCATCAAACACATGAAGGTGGCTAGACCATTGGTAAGACCAAAAGGAACCTCCACAAACTCATAGTGCACATACCTTGTATGAATTAAATCATTCTTTCCAAGCTTGGCATACAACTGATGCTCTCTCAATAATATCAATATCATTTTTGAGTGCTTTGCATGTTCCTCCTCATTCTTGGAATATACCAATATATCATAAAAAATAATATCATAAAATTGTCTAGATAAGGGCACAACACATTGTTCATCAAACACATGAAGCTGGCTAGAGCATTGGTATGACCCAAAGGACCTCCACAAACTCATAGTGCCCATACCTTGTAGGAAATGTAGTCTTGTATATGTCTTCTTCTTTGATGCGCACCTAATGATTTCTTGAGCTCACATCAATATTTGACAATATTTTTTCTCCCTTCAGCTGATTAAACAAATCATCAATATGAGGCAATGGATGCCTACTCTTAATGGTCACCTTGTTCAAGTGCTTGTAGTCAATGAAAAATCTAAGAGTACAATATTTTTTTGTTACAAACAACATTGGTGCACTCCAAGGAGACATAATTGGCCTTATGTATCCATTTTTAAGCATCCCTTTAAGCTACAAATTCAATTCCACCAATTCCATAGTACTCAGCCTATACGGTTCCATAGATGTTGATGTTGTGCTTGGTATCAATTCAATAGATAAATCCACCTATATATGAGGAAATAGATCTGGAATATCTCTAGGAAAGACATCCTAAAGTTTTTGAAATACAAGATATTTCCTCAAGACGTCATCATCCTCAACATCTCGCCCTTTGTCATTGGAAACATGAACTGCGAAAAATACACACCCTTCTCATAGCTGCACATATCTTGTGTAGATACAACCATTCTCATTGATGTAGGATTATTCTTTCCGTGAAATATTCTCTTTTCTTCGTCATCATACAAGCACTCAATGACACTGTCATAACAATCCACCTTGGTCTTATGAATGAATAACCATTCCATACCCAAAAGCATGCTATATGAACGTAAAGGAAGCACATTTAGATATGTTGTTGTAGGAATTTCATTAAGCTCAAATGAATCATTTCTGACCCAGTCATGAATTCCTCTCTTGGTCCCTGTAGCTAATTGCACCAACCAAGATTCAACATGCAATTATTTATTCAAACTACATGGAACCACTAGGTTAAAACTAACATAGATATAATTGGATATAGGATGAATCAAAATGGAAAGGACCTGATCATAAATCCTACCTTCTGTCTCAATAATATATGCCTAATGGTCTTCTTGCCTATTATCAAGTGTTGCATAGATCCATGGAATGCTTTGAAAAACATTCCCAACTATCTATGCCTCCTAAGAACTGTATATCTATCGTTTACCACCCTCATACAATGGAAATCATTATTGCGGTGGTCTTTACCACAAATCTAACACTTCAACGAGTTCCTATCATTGCATTTATTTTATTTCTCTCCACTATGAGACCCATGTCCTTTATTATCTGCATTGAAATTCTTATGTGGGGTTTCATTTTCCTTCTCACCTGCATCCTGAGATCTTGCTCGATTCTTGGGCCATTTTCATTTAGTCTTCTCATTACCTTTCCAGTCACACTTGAACTCAGGGTTACCATTAGAGAAAATTTGAGGTAAAAAATCGGCCTCAAAACAAAAATGTACAACTAAAATCATATTTTTAAGAAATAATAGGATTCAATATAATTATGTCAAC
Source organism: Pinus albicaulis (assembly GCA_034641835.2). Classification (NCBI taxonomy): domain Eukaryota; kingdom Viridiplantae; phylum Streptophyta; class Pinopsida; order Pinales; family Pinaceae; genus Pinus; species Pinus albicaulis. The sequence continues at coordinate 1,172,504,201 of CM076583.1, forward strand.
CATGGGGCATGATTCACCATTTTAGGAGTAGAAAGGTAAGAAGATTATTAAACAAAAAAAAAAAACTACTTTTTCAACTAGTATTTTCAAGTTATCTCCCTAGAATTTTAGTCAAATTTTGAGTTGAACCACTCATTGGATGCATAATTTATTTTTTCATCCAAGTGGTACCCACGTTGCATAATTTTAATGGACCCTACTACACGAAAAATGTGAAATACATGAAAAAACATGATTGCAATAAACAGTATGGAACATGGGTACACTCGGGATGCAAAATTAAATTCTACATCCAATGAGTGCTCCCGCTCAAAATTTGAGTAAAATAATAGGGAGATAAGTTGAAAATACGAGATGAAAAGGTGGATTTTTCTCCCCCCCAAAAAACTTGATGCAATAATGTAATCTTATTTTATTATTTCCTCTATTATTTTATAATATTCCTTAGGAGGCCCATTTTAGACCTGAAAATTTCTCTGGTTGATTTGACAACTCATTAAAATGTGTTAACTTCTTGATGGCTTCCTCTAATGACAAAGGCTCATCAAACTCAATATGATCTTTAAATGACAATGTAAAACCACTGATGATATTTTGGATCTTTGCTTTCTCATCCTTGAGGTACAACACATACCTCAACAACTTAAAAATTTGGTTGTATACTCTTCCTTTGTCACGGAACCCATCACAAGGTCATAAAGCTCCTTGTCCTTTCCATCATAATATCTCTCAGACAAATAATTATTCTTAAAGATATTTTCAAATTCACCTCACGTCAACCTCTCTTCTTTGATGCCTCTAAAAATATTAATATCTTCCGAACATATGTCTCATTTTCCTTTGACACTGAATATTTCCTTTCTTGTTATCTGAGTAGTCATGAAATCTGCATAATTTATGCATCCCAAGAATCCATGTTTCTACCTCTTATTTCTTCAACTCACCATCAAAACTAGGGGGCTTGGATTTCTTAAAATCCTTTGGAAAATACTCACTCCTTCCATGATGTTTAAAGTGACAATGATGATGTATCCTGGAAGAGGAGTTAGAATAAAACCCATGCATACCAATCCTCTTGTGAGGTGTATCCAACAGCCCACCACTCATTGTATCATCTCTATCCAACCTATACCCTTTTCAAGACTTTCTACCATATATCCCATTAGTCTTATTTTCTTGCCTATCTCCATGACTGGTCCCCAATTTTCCTTGATTTTGCAACTATAAAATGCTTTGAAGAATCAATGCATTGACTTCGGCTTGCTTTTTTTGAGCCTTTGTAAGTATTTCCTGTGCCTCAATCAGAATTTTATTATCTAATTTTTAAATTATAATATTTTCCCTCAAACTCCTTAGTGTAACTACTATATTAAGATAATTATCTTCTCCTTGCTGCTCAATTGACTTCTCCCATTTCATTGATTTCACTTCAGGCTTGTACCTGGAGCAATGCAAACTGTAATCCATCATCATGTTCTTAAAATTATGCTCAAAAGTGAAATTCTCTGGAATGGTGTGGAACTTGAATGAATGCATATATCTTGTCATTTTGAATCTGATGTGACTCGTTTCTCGAAAAGTCGACACTGTATGCTCCCAGAAATGTGTTTTGTCCACTTTGTCAAAGAGTAAAAATTTTCAAAAAAAATGTAGGACAACCCAGTTAACAGTCCATATAGTTGAGTGGGCATGCCCATGTGGCAGGTTGACTTTGTCAAAATATTTCCTCCAGCGAATGAGATTGTTCCAGGTGGCACTACCTGGTTGGTTTGAAATGTCGAACTTTGATTGGGTGTTATGGAGGCCAATCACAGGTTTCCACGTGGCCTAGATAGGGGCCTCCATGTCGTAGCCTGAGGGTCCCAAAAATTGGGTCAAGGTTTGAGTTGAGTAGGTAGGATTTGAACCCGTGGCCTCGAAGCATCCAACACAAAGCCTTAACCATGACTCCATCACATTGTTACTTAATATATTATGGTGGCAGGATGGTTTTGTTTTAATATGGTTTCCACAATGGGGGAGGGGGCTGGGGATTAGCCCCAGTGCTTGTCACTGCCCAGGGTAGGGACCATGGGCGAGAATCTGGCCTTGCACCCCCCACTGACCATAATTGTAAAATAACCACCATAGGGATGAACAATCATGTGAAAGTTTTCGAGACCGCTGCCCATACCACCAACCTGCTAGCCGCTGCTTCCACCACCTTTCAAGCCGTGACATGTGACAACTCCAAATTTAATAAATGGAGGTTATCAAACCGTTCGTCACTGTTTTTTAATGTAAAAATAAAATGTTCTAATAACAATATGGTTTTGAATTCAATGTTAAGGCCTTACAGGTAAAATTAACACATTGATAATTTCACTGTAAAATTGGGCAATTTGGTGCTCAGTTAGAGAATTTTAGGGGTGAAATTGTAGGATGGTTCCGGATTTGGAGTAAATTATTGAGCGGTTAGTGCCAAAACTTGGGGAAGCCATAAATTACTCAATTTTTGACAAAATTTGAGGTAGAAAGAGGCTACACAAGCTTTGTTTGGACATTCTGGATCCATTAGAATAGGTTTTAGAGTTTTTTGAGCATTGTAAACATATGTAATCAACATTTTGGGCATAATAAAAGAGGGTTAAGCCATTGGAAGCTTGACCAAGTAGACGTAGTCCAAGCGGTATGAAATCCTTCATCATATTTTATTGTGTTATTGTTTATGGTGATGTTCATGTTTGTTGTATGTTATTGTTCAGTGTTTTGTTTATGTTAAATTTCTCAAGAAATTCACATAAAAACACATAAAAATTTATGTTTAACTTGAAATTTACCTCATAATCCCGGAGCACTTTCTTTATATTATGAATTGGAATTTAGCATAGAAAACACTAATTTTCCCATTCAGATCGAGTTGGTATCTGAGAAATAGGTTTACTTGTGCAAGGAGGATTTAATTATTTTTTTAGTGTTTAAATGATTACAATGTTGAATCTCAATAGAGGAGAAGGAAAGCTTGTGGGTGTAGGCTCTGAAATTGGAGCAAGGAGAAGGAGGGCACAATTTCCACTGTCTTCACCACGTGATTCACCTCTTGCTGTACCTAAGGATTCATTAACAATATCTCATGAAGGAGGAAATGATAACATTACAGAGGATGAGAATGGTTTTCGGAAGGCTGTCTTTGACACAACATAGATGGTGAAAGTCCTCTATGAAGAGAGGAATACAAGGTTGCGGAGTTAAATCTCTAGGCCTCCAAGAGGAGAGGGTTGTATAGGAGGAGGAGGTAATGGAAATGGTGATAAGGCACTATCTACTCCACCATCATCCTCACCACCATCTTCACCTCCATCTTCATCCTCTTCCACTGCTATAACCCTTACCCAAACTCATCAACATACCTCAAAAGGAGTTGGTAAAACACCCTTGTTAAAACTCGATATTAAATTTGAGCTAGCTATGTGTAATGTTGAAGTGAATGCATAGAAGCTTGAAAATTGGGTTTGTCGGTTGGAGTTATATTGTAGGATTCAAAACCTTCAAGATGATGATACAAATATCTAGCTAGCTTCCTTGAGACTGGAGGGTGAAACACTAGTATGGTGGGAAGCCAAGACACAATATGAGATAAAAAAAAATGGTAATATATCAATCTCATGGTATAGTTTTATTGCTCCCATTAAAATAAAATTTCACCCTCTAGCGTATATGCAGAAAGCGACCATGAATTGGGAGAACCTTAGAAAATTTAAAGGTCAAAATGTACAATATTACACCCAAGAATTTAGAAGAAGAGCTCTTATGTAAGGTGTTGGTTTACATTCACAAGATACATTACTGAAGTATATATGGGGTTTACATAGCTACCTAAGGCATACTATCCTTATGTTCAATCCTACTAGTCTAGTTCAGGTTTGTGTGCAAGACATCCACCTTGAGGCAAGAGGGAATAATATTCCATAAGAGGGTAAAAAGAAGCCATTTAAGGGTGGAGAGAAAGGAAAGGATCTCAAAGGAAAAGGAAAGAAAAATATATCCATTAAAAATGGAGATAAAATTACATACAAGCATTTTTCCAAAGAGGGCCATGATGAAGAACATTGTTGGAAGCTTCATCCAAAGATGAGGCCCAAGAAACTCAACAACAAGGGGAAACAAAAAGGAGTTGTAACCCCTCAACAAGATTTGGGATCTGATTAAGGTGATGAAGCCAAAATTACAACCACGGGTATGAAAGGAAAATAATCCATTGGTAGCACTAGTTCATCAAATTGTCACATTAGTACTCCAAATTAAGAAACAAGAATTCAACTACTTCATGTGGGGGTTATTTCAAAACATAAAAAAAGAAACACACTATTTGATAGTGGGTCTCATGCCAGTTTGATATCTGAAGACTTAGTCAAGAAACTTAATCTTGAAACTATTCCACATCACATGCCATATCCATTGTTTTGGATATGAAATAACACAAATTTACAGGTTACGAGAAAGTGTATTCTTCAATTTGCAATCACAAAAAAAATCATTAATGAAATTGAAGTAGATGTTGTACCGCTTGATATTTCAGGAATTTTTTGGGTATTCCTTACCTCTATGATATAAAATTCATCTTCTATCACCATGAACACAAGTACCACTTGTTCAAATATGGTGTGGAGTATATTTTGAGAGCTCATCGCAAGAAACTAAATCTTTCATTAGTCAATGCAAGACAAATGAAAAGAATGGCGAATTCAAGAAATAATTTTCTTCTTCTTATGATTAAACCAAGGAATGATGTTGATTATGAAGAATTCCAAGGTAGTTATCCAAAGTTTAAATCTGAGTTGATTGAAGCGTTTAATCAAAATAATGAGATGTTTCAAGAACCAAAGGGATTTACTCCTAAGAGGGAAATCCAACATTAAATACAGTTGCAAAGATATTATACTCTTCCTAACATTGGCATGTATAAGATGTTGATTATCAACAATTTTGAAATCAAAAATAAAATTCAAGATTTGTTGGACAAAGGGATCATCCGTTCAAGTTCTTCACCATGCGGGTCACCTATTGTGTTGGTGCCAAAGATGGATGGAACATGGAAAATGTGTGTGGGTTTCTATGCATTGAAAAAAATTACGGTAAACAACCATTATCCAATTCCTAGAATAGATGATTTACTTGATAAATTGAAAGATGAAAAGTATTTTACTAAGTTGTACTTAACGAGTGGCTACCATCAAATTAGAATTGATAAAGGTGACATTTGGAAGACAACATTAAATAAAAAATCAAGGTTTGTTTCAATGGCTTGTTATGCCCTTTGGTTTATGTAATTCTCCAGCTACCTTCAGGCGTGTGATGAATGATGTGTTGAGGCCATTTTGTGATGAGTTTTTCATATTCTACTTAGATTATATCTTAATTCTCAGTAAATCACTTAATGAACATGTCTTGCATGTAAAAAAAGTACTTGATGTCTTAAGGAAAAAACAATTAATTTTGAAGATGTCAAAATGTGATTTTGGTAAAACTTCTTTGGTTTACCTGGGGCATATTGTTGGAGGAGTGAGTTAAACATAGACCCCTCTAAGGTTGAGGCCATTGTGAATTTTCCAAAGCCAAAGATAGTCACTGATGGTGAGATTTTTTTTGGGAGAAAACCAATATTAGAGGAAGTTTATTACTAACTTATCTTCTATCGCAGCTAAATTTCATGTATTAACTAGTGTGAAAATGGTCTTCTAGTGGGGATGCAAGCATCAAAAATAATTTGATGCTTTGAAAGAGAATATCAGTTCAGCCCCAGTACTTGCACTACTAGATTTGAGACAACACTTTGAGATTGAAATTGATGCAAGTGACTATGCCATGAGCATAGTCCTTATGCAACATGGTAAGCCCATTTCATTTCATTCAAAAAATTTCAATGGTGAAGTGATTAACTGTATTACTTATGAAAAGGAGCTTTATGTGTTGGTTCAATGTGTGAAAAAGTGGAAACACTACTTGATGGGTAAGGAAACCATCATACACACCGACCACTAACAATTGCAATACTTCCAATCGAAAACTGAATTGCAGTAGCCAAGGCACTTTCCATGGATGGATTTCCTATAGAAATTCCACTTGGTCATCAAGTATAAGAAAGGTATATACAACTAGGTTGTTGATATGCTTTCTAGGCCTACTGCTAGTTCAATTACTTTACTCAAGAATAATTTTGTTTTGCATGAAATTTACGTTGAGAAATATGCATTTGATAAGGAATTTCAATATGTTTATGCCAAATTGAGTTAAGGCATCCAAGTAGGTGAATTGCATTACCATTTACATAATAACTTGTTGTATCATTTGGGCAAGCTTTGTATTCGACAGGGGGAGATAGTGAATGCCTGTTGCATTGAAAATTTTCACCTTGACATTCTTCTATATGTATGAGCTCATTATCACTCATACTTTCCTCCTTTGCAAGTCTAAAAACATTAGTTCCTCATATCAAGCCTTGAAAATAAGAGAAAAACTCTCAAAACTCTCTAAAACTTTGGTATCGCACTTTCTCTTTGTCTTACTTGTGGTCCCACACCTAATAGTCATGTCTCCTGCGTACCTGATCGCATTTTCTCTGTGTTAAGGGTGAAAACCCCTGTAAAATATTAAAAGGGCGCAAGTAAACTCAAAAAGCTCACTTTCAATCATTTCTAGAAGCTTCAGGAAGAAATCTTGCGGTGGCAAGACCGCTCTTTTCAGGTTCATGTATCCCATGCCTTAAGCAGCTAACCCCTTGATGTGAGGAGCTTATCCCTTTGAAGGAGGATTCTATCCCTTCATAGGTGGAACTGAAACCTCCTCTTTTGCACTATAAAAAGAGGCATTGGGCAGCCTCAAAGGGATTTCAAGCTTTAGTATTATTTGAGGTATAGTGCTGTTGAAACTTAGACTCCTTTAGCTAAGATTTTATGAGGAAAGATTACATACCTGTATGTATCTCGATTGGAAGAGTGCAAGGCTTATCAGAGTAAAGGAAATTCCTGCTTCGGACCCCAGGAGGACCTATTCAACATCAAGGCTGAAAAGTTTGTAAGGTTCTTCTACTATTTCAAAGTTAATACAAATAAGTTTGTTTTTCTCAATAAGCTATCAATTGATTGTTTATTTTATGGATTCCTTGATCACCATAATAGATATGATTTATGAATATATGGTATGCAAGTGCTATTTGATGTTTGTTTGTTTGTGATTGCAGATCTTCGAAGATAACTCTTTCGAGCGACTGAAGGATGACTACTAAAAACAAGCATTGGATCAAGGTAAGATCGTAACACCTTTGTAGCATTTACTTATAAATCATGATATATCTAGAGAAAGATAGATTTAATTGTCTATTTGTTGCTATACTATCTTCTGATACTAGGGATATTGGTCTTGTCTGCAAGATTGATCTATCTGGCCAACAAATTGGCGACTCTACTAGGGAAGGTTGTTGATTTTTGGTTTTCCTTTGTTTTGACTGGAGAAAATGATTTTTTTTGGTTTTTGATTGATGTATACTGGCTTGGGTAGCTTAGGTTTACTTTTCTTTGAAAATTTTTGAAGTCTTTTATGCTTTTCTTGAACTTTTGTGGGGACCGCACTTTATCTTCACACACAGTGCGGGCATCTTTGCACTTTCCTGAAGTAACTAGTGCGGGACTGCACATGTTGCCTTTGGAGCCTGCTGACCCTATTAAAATTTTTGGAAAACTTAAGATTTATTCTTATAGTTTACATTTAGATTTAATTTAGGACTCTTAGTGTCTACCAAAATCTGTATTTTTCCTGTCAAAAATCTCTTGTGAGTGAGTTCCAATAGTATTTGTATTTTGAGTGATTTTCTAGAATTTTTGCATACTTGGAGTGGTTTTCACTTTGTCTCTATAGTGACTCAAAGATTAGAAGCCTGAAATACCTTAGATCACACTGGTGTATTTTTGTCTTCTTGATAAGTCTAACTTGGTTGTGAAATCCATCCTTTTTGAGGAATAGATCTAGTTTTCTCTTTGCAAATACTTGAACAAGCTTTCTTATAAGTTCTAAATTTTATTTTTTACAAAAGAAAACATATCTGGATGTTTTTTACTTTTTTGTTATTCTGTGCAAATGAATCCTTAGTTTACTAAACAACTAAGAAAAACATTCTTAAAAAAAAAATGAATCTTTTATTCAATTAGATTTTCGAATTTTTTAGATCTCAAAATTATTTTTTCGTAGTTTTGACTGCTTTTCAACAACTTGTAGATCTCTTTTGAAAGAAAATTTGTTTTTTTTAGTTTCGAGTTTTGAAAAGTGAAAGGGATTTATTGTGAGAATTGATTGTTTGTCTCTTTTTAAGTTCTTATTGAAAAAAAAAAAAAAATCTTTTCATGTATCCTTCATGTTGAAAGAAAGAATTGTCTCTTCAGAAATTACATTTCTCGAACTCTTTCTTTTAGCTAGACTTCATTGAAAGAAAAACAAATTGCTTATCATTTTAGGTGCATTTTTTTAGTTTGTTTGGATTTGAGTCTTCACACCATCAAAGTTTCATTTCCATACCTATTGACTTAAAGAAACATCCCATAAAAACAATGCTTAATTAAACTTGATCTAGTAATTTTTTCTATTTCTAGGGCTCTTATCACCAATATAGCTTAGGCTAGTATCTTGGAGTAGGGAGTAATTAACTCTCCAAGATAGTAAAAACAAACAAGTAGATAAATCTTGCGGTAGGAAATAAATCCAATTGTAATTGGTACATTCTGGGAAAGCTTCTCTTAAAGGATTTAATCACGAGATCATGTCCGAACCTTTGAGACAATCAATTCTGTTTCATTGGGAAAGATAGAAGATCTGCGCACATTACAAATGTTAAACCTCAGATTAACCATTGTCGAGGAGCCTGGGGTCACTTGTTGGTAAACCTCGGATTGACCATGTCGAGGAGCCTTCAAGGGGATTGAGCTTTGTTACTCTACCCTTTCCCATAGAATCAGATCGTAGATTGTTCCCCCAGTTGTATTTTTTTACTGTTGGTAACCTTAGTGTTCATAAAATTAAGATTATTTCCTAAGGTGATGGTGAAGGAAAGATCTCACTATACCTAGAGTAGACGTCGACTATACTCACTTGGACTCTCTGGGGGGTTCTCTTCACTCGAGATGGTTTTGTGAAGAAACTTGTGCCAGTTTGTTTCATTAAGCAGGTTCTTAGGGTAACTCTTCCAACCTCTCTTTCTGTATTAAACTTCTACTAAGTTGGATTTCATCACCAACTAGTGTTTTTAGTATGGGAAGTTATTGTTTGTGCATGGTTTGAACTCTTAGATTTTTTAGGTGTGTGATTTAGTTGTTTGTTTCTTTAGAGACTTTAGGTGTTTTTATTGAAATTTTATTTGTTTGCATGTGATTAATTAATATTCAATCATGGCAGAATTACTGAGATAGTCCCATAAAATTCAAGGGAAGCCCCATGCGTATACACTAAGCTAACTTGAAGGGTTGCGAGCTCTAGTATCGCCTAGTGATAGTAGAATAATATCAACAGAAGCCAGAGATTCATCTATAATTGTTCATCCTGATTATCAAATACCAAAAACATAGCATATTCAAGAGCCAATTTCAGTTTCCGAAGTTATTGGTAGTTTTTCTCCTTCCAGTGAATTAGCTGAAGAACCTGAAATTTCTAAGCCTGACACTGAACCTGCTATTTTGGAACCATCTTCAATATTTTTTACTCCAACTTCTAGTGATCCTGGTTCACCTAGGGTAAGAAATATCATTATTGAAAATCTTCGTTCTAACCTCATATCCATTGAAGAAATTTTCGGCCTAGACAAAGACATAACTCTTCCTGAAAACCAATAGACTTTGAATCTTAGGGAGCGTGAATCAATATTCTACAGTCCTTTTAGAAGTGACGCTTGGTATTTATCATTGACAGATTTTTTAGAAAACCTAGGTCTTATTTTTTCACCACCTCAAATTCCTTTTCATCCTACACCAAGAGGTTATTATCCTTCATCGATCGTGTCAGGAGAGTCATCTATGTTTTCCCAATCACCCAAAACATTTTTATACAGTGTTCCTTTAGTTCCTTCGGGGTACCAGGCACTCTTTGGTACTTTCTCAAGAGAAACTCCTCGACCGATTGAAAAAGTGTTATCATCTAGTATTCATAGAGCTAAAACCGAAACGTTGAATGCAGAGCAAATCTTTATGATGTCTGGTAATATTCCAAATCTGAAACCTCAAGGTAGTCAGTTACCGCCTGGGGGGCAACCTCAAGGTATTCAGTTACCACCTGGGGGGCAACCTCAAGGTAGTCAGTTACCACCTGGGGGGAAACCTCAAGGTAATCAGTTACCACCTCGGGGGCAACCTCAAGGTAGTCAGTTACCACCTGGGGGGAAACTTCAAGGTAATTTTTTACCAGGACAAACTGTAGGACAGTATTATTTACCTAGAGAACAACCTCAAGGACACTACATACCTCAAGGTTATCAACCTTCAAGAAAATACATACCCCAAGGTCAACCCTAGACTCAGTATATTCCTTAGGGTCCTTATCAACCCCAGATTTTGTACGTGCCTCAGGGTTATCAACTTCAAGGTCAGTACCCAACTCAAGGTTTCCATCCACCTTCTGGTCAATCATTTGTGCAAGGAGCTAGAATTTTACCACTTAATTATCAACCCTACGTTCAACCAGGCTATGGTCTTACATATGCACAACCTTCTACGGGACAATACCCTGGAATGAACATGGTGTGGAATCCATCTCAAATTCAACAGGCTATGCAACCTAATGTTCAGTTACCTAATCAACCTGGATACCCTTTGGTTTTTGGTTCAACCCATCAACCTATCGAACATATTGTTCAAGTCCCTGCACCTGGTTTTTTTCAGCAGCCTGGGCCGAGTACACCTCAGACTTTGCCTCAAACTGCTGCAACTACTAGAACATCTGTTCAACCTACAACACCTATTTCTAGAGTATCTATAGCTTCGGTTTCTTCTATCTCTGCATCTTTGCAAATTCCTCAAGTCTCTGTGCCACAGTAAGGATCTACAGTTCAGACTTCGGTCCAGATGCTTGCAGGACAAGATGGTACAAGTACGATTGCCACAAGTCGATCGAAATTCACATATCAACTGTACCAAGGAAAATATCAATTCGGTCTCGTTGCACAAAACCCAATTTATCAGTATCAACCATATCCTGGCTATACTTATCAACAACCTCAACAACCCCAGTTTGGTCCGGTTAATCCTGGTTTTCCGTGAGGTTATACCATTCCTAATTCAAATCTCATTCTGATTTATCCTGGATATCTTCCTCCTAGAACTGGTCACATTACTCAAGGTTTTCACTACCCTAACCTTTAGTTACCATTTATTGCAAATTTGGATTTACCTGACTTGTCGTGCCTCACAAACGATCTGATTTACTATCTTCCGTATTGGCTGCCAATTCCTAATAAGTTTCCCAGTGATATACTGAAATTTTAGGGTAAGTCAGGAGAGGATCCGTCAAATCACGTTATGACTTATCACCTCTGGTGTGCGTCTAATTTGATAATTGTTGATTCAATTTGGTTACGCCTTTTTCAATGAACTTTTATTGGTTTTGCTGCCAAATGGTACATTGAGTTACCACGAGGCTCTTTTAATAATTTCAATCAGTTAGAAACTACGTTCTTAACTCATTTTCAATTTCCTGTCAGATACGACAATGGCACGGAACTATTGACTTCACTAAAACAATCCACGTCCACATATATTTCTGATCATATTCATGAATGGTGACGTAAAAGGTATTTAGTGAAAGTTTTCATTCCAGATCAAATTTTGGCGAGATGGTTCATTAAATCATTTTACCCAAAATTATTGAAGATATAGCTAAGGGAGGAGTTTTTATTGAAGAGAAATTCATTGCTCAAGCTCAGTACCTTGACCTCATTTATACGCAGTCAGGTACTTTACATGAAAAAATCCCCGATCTTCCAAAACATGGTCAAATAACTGCAGCTCCTTCAGGGTCTCATGCCACTGATGGTATGATTGGTTCAATTAGTAATAAAAGCAAGAAGAAATCTTCAAAGAATTCTTCTCCTATAATAACTTTACCTGATTCCCCAAAAGGAGATTCTCCCACTGAAGTTTTTGCCGAAATCCATGTCGTAGAGTCATCTACGACCAAATCTATATCTGGTAGTAAAAATAAGGGGAAGAATTAAAAAAAAAAAATTTAAAAAGATAAAACAGATAAAAAAGAATCTACTGACGAAAAATGCAAACCTCGTTATCCTTGTTTCATTTGCGACGAGGATCATTTTACCAAAGAATGCCCACATTGAGAAGAGGTTTCAAAATTCGTTAAAGGTTCTCAAATGCCTACTGTCTTGAAGGATCCTTTTCATACTCAAGATATTAATATGATTGGTTCTTCCTCAAACGCCTCAGAAGAACCCATTTTGATGATGTCTCATGTTAGGATTGCGACCCGATCACAAGATTATGGTAGTAAAAATCCTGTTGGTGGTAAAGAAGCAGAATCTTCTAATTCAAACAAATCAACTACACCTCCTGTTTCTAATCTGCTACATATTGAGAAACCCAACTCAGACTTAGTAATCAAACCGCCTACTAAAGGTGTACTTCGTAAATCAACTTTCAATCCACATGCGAGAGCTACTCAGAATTACAACATTGTTGAGGACTTAGCTATTTCCCCTTCAGCAATGTCTACTTTGGAAGTGTTGCAATCGTGCCCAGCACAACGTAGATTACCATTGCCTACCATAAGAGCTATAGATATTATGGATTCGAACCTAATAATATTCGATTTAGAGAATATTACACCCCACCTACCCAATCAAATGGCTTTCCAGATTCCAATGCTAGTAAAAAACAGACCTTGCTTTCATATTATAATTGATGAAGGGGATTCTATGTGTATTATGTCAATCCAGTGTTGGAAAACACTTGGTTCTCCCACACTCAATCAATCTCCAACAATTCTAAAAGATTTTGATGACCGAGGGTTCCATCCTTTTGGTATTTTGCAGAATTTACCTATAGAGGTAGAAGGAAGAACCGTAAATCGCGATGTGGAAGTGGTTGATGCCCCTCTCGATTACAACCTTCTCTTGGGTCACAATTGGTCTTATGATATGATTGTTGTTGTTTCATCGGTCTTTCAACTTATCAAGTTTCCACATAAACGAAATATCTTTACAATAGACTAGCTGACTTATTTCTCATTTGATCCAGCCTTTACAGATAGTATCCAACACATCGGTAAAACGACTATCCCTTACAAGGATGTCGGCATAGGATTGATTAAATATTCTGGCTTACTGGGAAATTTTTCCTTTCCTACTCCTAACGTATCGCCTCCTATCGCATATATTCATATGATTTCACCAAATAATGTTACTTGATGATCCTTGGACCGTACCTTCTGATTCCGAGGTGGATTCATTTGCTGGCGCAATGCCTTTGAGTCCCTTTGAAATTTCATATCAGGCTGTATAGACGCTTTCTAATCCTTCTTCAAACAAAACTGATCTAATGAATGTGATCCATGAGGAATCACTTTCTATATCTAGCGCAACTACAATGACATTTTCTGATCTTGTTCATACTGATGAGTAGATTCGTGAACTCTTGTCTGTTGATGATTTACCATGGGAATATCTACATCACCGATCTTCATTTTTACCTGAGCTTGATCATTTTGAAAATGTTTTTCCTTCTTTTTTTACTATTGATTATGTCAAAGAACCACATAATCCATTGCAAAATTTTGATTCTGAGTTAAATTTGGAAAATATCTCTCGAACAGTTCCTATTGACATTTTAGTTAAGCCAAGAATTGTTGAAAACATTCATATAGATGCTTCCTGTATAGACGATGAAATCCAAACTTATAAAGCCTTATTTCAATAATTTCTTGACGTATTTGCCTGGTTGTATGAATAAATTCCAGGAATCGATCTGTCAATTGTTGTCCATGAAATTAAGACTTACTCGGATGCTAAACCTGTTCGACAACGCTTACGTCAAATACATACGAGAAAAGTTGCTACTATCAAAGCCAAAGTTGAGAAATTAATTCATGCAGGTTTCATTTATCCAATTCCTTTAACTGATTAGGTATCGAATATTGTTCCTGTCAACAAAAAACAAGGAACGATAAGAGTATGTATCGACTATAGGGATATTAATCAAGATTTTCCTAAAGAAAATTATCCAACCCCTTATATTGATCAAATTATTGATGATTGTGCTGGTAGTGAAATGTTCTCCTTAATGGATGGTTTTTCTGGTTACAATCAAATCAACATACTCCCTACTGATCAACCTAAAACAACTTTCATTTGTCCATGGGGAACATTTTCTTATTGAAAACTATCCTTTGGATTGAAGAATGCTGGGGAAAATTTTCAAAGGGCTATGTCTTATGCATTTCATGACGTCAAGAACATTGTGCAGCCTTATCTCGATGATTTACTTGCCCATTCATCGCATAGAGCCGATCATCTCACTCATTTATGAGCTATCTTTCTAATATGTAGGCATTATCAAATTTGGCTGAATCCACACAAATGTGTTTTCTATGTAGAATAGGGTCGCTTACTAGGATTTTTCATTTCAAAAGCAGGCATTTGTGTCGATCCATCGGAGGTTGAAGCTATCGTCAATCTACCTCCTCCTTTTACTCTTCGCCAACTCCAAATTTTGCGAGGAAAAGTAAACTTTTTACGTCGTTTCATTCCTAACTACGCTGAGTTAACAAAAGGTTTTACTAGGTTGTTAAAACAGAACGTTCCATTATTTTGGGATGATATCGCTAATCGATATTTTGATGCACTCAAACACGCGTTGACCCATGCACCGTTACTGTATCCTCCCAATTACAACCAGGATTATTTTTTGTACCTCGCCGCTTCTCATTCGACCATTGGGATGGTTTTAGTTCAGGAAGATGAGTTCAACAATGAACATGTGATTTACTATCTTAGTTGAAATCTGCATCTGACAGAGATCAAATATTCACATGTGGAAAAACTGGCCTTGGCAACTATCCAAGCTGTTCAAATATTTCGTCACTACATCTTATTATGCAAAACCATAGTGATGTTTGACTGTAACCCTATGATTTATATCTTGACCAAAAAATTGCTAGGGGGCAAGTATACCAAATGGATAGTTATCCTGCAGGAATTTGACTTGGAATTTGAAAAATCCAAGGCAAATAAGTCTTTGGTTTTTACCGAACTGATGTGTGATTTCCCATGTACTAATACTGAAACTGTGGTGGAGCAGCCCATTGCAAGCGAATCCTTGTTTCTTATCAATACTCTTGATCCTTGGTATGGGGATATTATTGTTTATTTCCAAACCCAATATTTTCGGCCTAAAATATCATGATCTCAGTGATGGAAAATATGTTTCCAATCCCAACAATACAATATTATGGGTGATACACTCTATCGTCGTGGAGCGGATTCTGTTTTCCGACGTTGTCTTACTCATGAAGAAGTTGAGAAGGTTCTGAATGACTATCATTCTGGAGCATGTGGCAGTCATATGTCTGGGTATGCCACATCCAAAAAGATATTTTGCACTGGTTATTTTTGGTCGTCCTTATTCAAAGATTGTATCTATGCAATCCGAAAACGCCATAATTGTCAGATCTTTGATCGTAAAATGCGTGCACCACCCACTCCTCTTCACCCTATAATTGTTGTGGGTCCTTTTGAAAAGTGGGGTATTGAATTTATTACATGTAACCTTCACTTGGTTGGGGGCCATGCGTATATTATGCTAGCAGTATATTATTTTACTAAGTGGACCAAGCCAATGCCTACATTTTAGGCAGATGACAATACTTCTGCAACTTTCATGTTCAATCATATAATTGCTAGATTCGTTGTTCCTCAAGCTATCATTAGGGATCACGGAAGTCATTTTCAAAATATCATGATGACTGAACTGACAGATCAACTTTTCCTATGCCACGATAGTTCTACTCCATATTACCCACAGGATAATGGTTTGGTTGAAGCTATCAATAAATTTTTAGTCACTATGATCAAATGAGTCATTGGTATTCATAAGTCGAATTGGCATACCATGCTATTTTCAACACTTTGGGCATATCGGACCTCACTAAAAACATCAACTGGTTTCACTCCTTTTCAATTGGTTTATGGTTTCGAAGCCGTGTTACCTATTGAATGAAAAATTCCGTCATTACAATTAGCCATAGAATTACTCGCAAATACTTCTAAAGAAGAGAAATGTTTTTTGTACTTAGCTCAGCTAGATGAGAATCGATGCACTGCTGCAATAGCAAATGAGACTCATGCAAAACGAATGAAAGCTCAGTACAACATAAATGTTACACCTCGCAATTTTTCAGAAGGAGACCTAGTATTAGTATACGATCAAGCAAACGATAAGCTAGGGGCTAGAAAATTTGTACCTATGTGGCATGGTCCTTACATATTTAAGCAAAAGCTGGAAAAATGGGCGTATGAATTGATATATTTTGATGGGGTCTCTTTAGATAAACCCAGAAATGGGCTTTATTTGAAGAGATATTATGCTTAAATTCTGTGTGGAGTTTTTTGTTAGATTAGTTTCTTTACAGTTGGTGTGTCTTAGATTAGAAAGGAGTGCCTAGTTTAGAGTGTGATCCTATCACTATTCCTGTTTATCTGGGTTTTACTCTCGATATTGCAAATGTCGACGTGTCTTCAAACATACATTGGTTTTGCTGATGGTGCTTGTCGCAGTACACATAACATTTCTTCCGCAACTTGGGTTATCTATTCACCCTCTGATGAGTTAGTATCTATGCATGGGGTAAGCCTCGGTCAAACAATGAATAACATTGTAGAGTATAGTGTAGTGATTGAGTTATTATCTGAATCCATATCATTTGGAATTCGGAGTTTGATTGTTAGGTTGGATTATGAACTCGTTGTATGACAACTTAACAGGGTTTATGCCATTAGAAATCTAGTATTATTACAATTATTTTTGAGAGTTCGTCTCTTGGAACGTGAATTTTGATTACATTGAATATCAACATATTCCAAGACATTAAATACATTAGCAGATGCTTTTGCTTCTAGTATGATAAATAGAAATTTTCAATAATCAAAATAGTAAATTACACAACATTCGATAACATGTTACACAAGATAGCTGGTAATGATGATATGTCATAGAATAGAAGTGTGTTTCAAAATATACATCGTCTTTGATCATAGGTTTAAAAATACCTTATGATTGGCAAAAATGATAATACAAAAAGTCAAAAATGTCACGAGTCTACAAAATCGATGATGATCACGTTAAGAAACTACTGCTCAGGCCACCCTACACAGGAACCTCCTAAAATTTCCTAGAACCCCAATCACATATCTCTGTAACCTAAGTGGAATATCATCTATATCAGTTTCTAGAATATCTAGTGTCAAGCGCTCTAGATGATGCTCCAAGTCGGCCAGGATCTCTGCTGATTGGCCCTGTGGGGCTGGTGCTGCTGCAGCTGGGTGTCTCCTCTCATAAGGCTAGAGAGCGGCTGGTCGTCATGGGCCCACATCTGCATTTAAACATTTGATTATTAGTTTTGGACGATTAAAATACAAAAAAAAAAAAAAATAGAACTTAGGAAATGTTGAAAATGGTTTTTACCTAAATCATCCCACTGTTCTCTTGTCGGAAGAGCCATGTATCGGTCAGCACGGAAGTCCATCCCAGTGTATGGAAAGTCCTCAATCACAAAAAGTTGGTTGTTCAACCAAAAAAAATATGTAGAAGTTCATCTCACAATCTCCCCACCCTCACTGTCGCATGCCATCAAAGAAACCCAACGAACCATCCGAGGCTCTTGAGGTCCACCAGCATCGACAAGAATGTGTTGTGGGGCTAACATGGGGATCCTATATAGAGCAAAGGTGACTACAATGGACCCATATCCAAAGTATTTTAGCTTCCCATTATTTTGTCTAGTAAGTTGGCCTTTCACATTTGCAAACACTACCTCACACTAGTTGTATATGGTGCCTTGAAAGCAATCTACTACAATCCGCATCTGGGACCCAGTAGGCACATGCAATGCTGCACTCCCGCACAGTCTAGTAACAATGAATGCAATAAATTTGAGCTCAGGTCGGATGATAGTTTTAATATCAATCCATTTATCCTTGGGGTCTGCTCGATCATCGCAAAACTCTAGTCGAATACTGGCAACAAACTGGCCACCTGGCCTAGTCCCAAAAAGAGATAACTGTTCACCCCTGTTGGACAAACTAGTCAAAAAATATATATCCTCTGGCTCAATTTTGAGCTGGTGGCCACCAATCATGAAACACTGGTCCTGAGTGTCCCATTTGTTTACTATCCATGTCAGGAGGTCTACTTGGGCCCTCATGCCCTGTATGGTTGGCCTAGAACTTGTACAATCTACATGCTCTCAATGCCTGCAGTGTGGGAATATGATTCATTGCAGCATCATCTACATCCTCATGCTTGCGTTCTCGCCAAGTAAGCATTTTGAATGTCCTACAATACACAAAGAGACATATTAGAACAAATTTTTTTGAAATATTTTGGGTGAAAATTGAGAAATTTAAGTTTTAAAATTCATTGCGCGGGGTCTGAACCCTTTTCTCACATACAATGTGTAGGTACGC
Source organism: Pinus albicaulis (assembly GCA_034641835.2). Lineage (NCBI taxonomy): Eukaryota > Viridiplantae > Streptophyta > Pinopsida > Pinales > Pinaceae > Pinus > Pinus albicaulis. Next base: position 1,172,522,904 of record CM076583.1, read on the forward strand.
ATGGTTTTTGTGCAATAGGTGTGAACCCATGACTTCTTACCTTGTAGGAAAAATTCGGGGTCTGCAGGACCCCCATGTTGCACCTGAGGACCCCTGCAATTGATTTTCTAGACATAAATTCCTCTTAAAAATCAAATTTAAAGCCTAAAAACAAAATGTAAATGAATGGAATGCAAGTTAAGGAGGACGTGGATTACCTGGAGCTAGTGGTTTTTGATTCCGACAAATGGATTTTCCAGAATCTTCACAGGAACTTGTTACCCAAAAGCTCTCACTTTTCACTCTGAACTCAAATGGTAAAAATGAAGTTAGAAAAGCCCTTTTTATAAGTTGTTTTGAATAAATGAAATTTTAATTTGTTTATTTTTCACTTTAAGAAGGTTATTTTCGAAAACCTTTTTATTTATCTTAAAACAGGTGTGTGTAATGTTTCGAGTTTTTCTGCACAATATCGGATTTTTCGTGAAAATGAATTGTTTTTCTTAACGAAGAGCATACTTTTATCACTTTTTCGGACTCTTTCAAAAATTTATGAAAAAGTGAAACATTGGAGTCCTCTTTTAAGCCATTTTTAGACTCTCGAAAATTAAAAATATTGTCGAGCACTTGATTATTCGAACTTGTTAAAATAAATGAATGATCGACCCTTCAGTATAAGTTTACCCCTTTTACAAACTGAAATGGACTATTTACAAAAACGGTATACATTGACTAATTATAGTCAATAGAGTTCTCTCCCACATTATTTTATCCTTTTTTGGGCTTGAGAAACTAAATTTACGAAAAATTACATGCATGGATTTTTCTTAAGTTTTTTCTTCTGACTCCCTAAAATTGAAAAACAACAAGTTTCTCTTATACTGGACTCGTTAAAATTTAATAGTAAAGGACCTGTTCAGTTTTAAGCAGGAATGAACCACTCCTTCTTAGGGTTTGAATTTTAAACTAAGTTGGACTCATTCAAAGGATGAGCTTATAAACAAGAAAATGTTATCCTACTCAAGCTTGTCAAAAATAAAGAGGTACTTGCTAGAAATGGTGGGGGAAAAGAGAGAAAAACGAACCTGTTTGCTACATTTTGATTATTCGAAAAACCGTTAACCACTCTTGAACACGACACTTTTGTTCACCTGGGTTGGGAAATACTTTGCCTAGCAGTTAATCAAACCATATTGAAAGTCTTCAGCCAGTTTCTGGGTATTAGCTTTGAGTTAATTGTCACTAAGCCATCTGCAGTGTCATTATGTGTTCAAGAGGACAGTTCAAACAAACCATTCTTCTGCAAAAAAATTTCTTCCATTTTGACCATCCCGTCAGTCCTTGCCAATATATTTCTTCAAAACTTGATCTATGATTTCATGTTGTGGCCTTGCCTACGACGAATCACTTTCTATCGATGACAGCTCATTATCTAGGAATTTTATCCAGAAATCGTCAGTACCTTGAAATCTACATGCCTCAATGGTAGGTTTCTCACCTTCGACGATAGGTTGCATCATTGTCCTTCGATCGAATGATTCTGTTACATGTTCAACCTCATCTCATTCATTCACATTTCATGGATTGTACTGAGTACTTTGAGGGCCATTGAAATTACTGGTGGTTACTATCACACTTGTTAACAATTCACATTATTGACTGGTAATCAAGTGGTTTCTACCATGTTCAACTTCGACACATTCATTCACATGGATAGAATCGTACTAGTTTGAGAAGCGGAAATCAACACCCTGGATCTAGTTTCTACCATCTAGGCTATGAGGAATTTTTTTATTCATTAATACAGTGGACTATTCAAAAACAGATGGTTGCGTCCATACTATGTCTACACATGTCTATACTATTGATGTATTGAAAAATCATTCATGTATCAGAATAGTTTAAGTCAGTTTTCTAGTTCGTTTTGATCTGAGTATGGGAATGCCTACCTCAGCGATGATCTGTCTACATATATATATTTTGCATTGAATTTTTTTACAAGTTCATGTCTGACAGACTCTAACTTCATCTATTACAGAATTCGCACTTTAGGGGGTAATCTGTTGCACTAAAATTTATCACCTTGACATTCTGCTATCTGTATGAGCTCATTATCTCTCATACTTTCTTCCTTTCCAAGTCTAAAAACATCATTTCCTCGTATCAAGCCTTGAAAATAAGAGAAAATATCTCAAAAGTCTCTAAAACTTGGGTATCACACTTTCTCTTTGTCTTACTTGCGGTCCCGCACCTAATAGTCATGTCTCCTGCGTACCTGATCGCACTTTCTCTATGTTAAGGGTGTGGACCCCTGTAAAAGATTGAAAGGGCACAAGTAAACTAAAAAATCTCACTTTCAGTCATTTCTAGAAGCTCCTGGAATAAATCTTGCAGTGGCAAGACCGTTCTTTTCAGGTTCATGTATCCCATGCCTTAAGGAGCTAACCCCTTGATGTGAGGAGCTTATCCCTTTGAAGGAGGATTCTATCCCTTCATAGGTGGAAATATAACCTCCTCTTTTGCACTATAAAAAGAGGCATAGGGCAGCCTCAAAGGGTTACAAAACAATTGATGAGTTCAAGCTTTAGTGTTATTTGAGGTAAAGTGTTGTTGGAACTTAGACTCCTTTAGCTGAGATTTTATGAGGAAAGATTACATACCTGTATGTATCTCGGTTGGAAGAGTGCAAGGCTTGTCGGAGTAAAGGAAATTCCTGCTTCAGACCCCGGGAAGACCTGTTCAACATCAAGGCTGAAAAGGTTGTAAGGTTCTTCTACTATTTCAAAGTTAATACAAATAAGTTTGTTTTTCTCAATAAGCTGTCATTTGATTGTTTATTTTATGGATTCCTTGATCACCATAATAGATATGATTTATGAATATATTCTATGCAGGTGCTATTTGATGTTTGTTTGTTTGTGATTGCAGATCTTCGAAGATAACTCTTTCGGGTGACTGAAGGACGACTACTACAAACAAGCATTGGATCAAGGTAGGATCATAACACCTTTGTAGCATTTACTTATAAATCGTGATATATCTAGAGAAAGATAAATTTAATTGTTTGTTTGTTGCTAGACTATCTTCTGATACTAGGGAGATCAGTCTTGTCCGCAAGATCGATTTATCCGGCCAACAAAATTTTATAGTAAATGATACAAAGGTGTTATGATCCTACCTGGATCAAACGGCTGTTTGTGAGTCACACGAAAGAGTTATCTTCAAGACACAGTTACAAAAACAAACATCAAATAACACCTACATAGAATATTCATAAATAAATGACATATCTAGAGAAAGATAGATTTAATTATCTGTTTGTTGCTAGACTTATCTTGATACCTAGGAGATCAGTCTTGTCGCAAGATCAGTTATCTATAATGATTCTTTTCAATTTGATCAAGTTCTTCATTCATGGCTTGAATCCAAAATTCATCTTTGCTAGCTTGATTGACATTCTATG